>PVIH01019595.1:0-16494 GCA_004025045.1 Sigmodon hispidus | reverse complement strand
TAACCGCCATATTGCATTCCAAAGTGACTGAACAAGCTTACACTCCCACCAGCAATGGAGGAGTGTTCCCCTTGTTCCACATCCTCTCCAACATAGACTGTCATCTGTGCCTTTTATCTTAGCCAATCTAACAGGTGTTAGGTGGTATCTCAAAGTTGTTTTGATTTGCATTTCTCTAATGGATAAAAATGAAGAGCATTTTTTCAGGTGCCTTTCAGCCATTTGTAGTTCTTCTGCTGAGAATTCCCTTTTTAGATCTGTACCCCATTTTTTGATAGGGTTATTCAAGGTTTTGGGCTCTAGATTCTTGAGCTCTTTATATATCTTAGAGATCAGTCCTCTATCACTTGTAGGCTTGGTGAAAATCTTTTCCCATTCTGTAGGCTGTTGTTCTGTCCTATTGACAGTATCCTTGGCTTTGCAGAAGCTTCTAGCTTCAGGAGATCCCACTTAGCTATGATTTTCAAATGGAGCAAATTTAAATCCTAGGAGACATTTGTCTATGCCCTCACTTTTCCATTGTAGAAGGAAAAAAGGAAAGGACCATTGGCATTTTGTGTGTGTGGTTCAGGGGCACTGCTATGCACCCTCCAATATACAGAACAGTTCTTGCCACAAAGAGTCATCTGTTCTGATGGCAACAGCTCTGAGTTTGAGAAACTGTGCTTGGCAGGTTGGCACATTAAAAAAAATCAAATTGGAATTTTTGAATTAGCAAAATTCAATTGCAAAAGAGGATGATGGCGACTTTCATGATAATTCCTTATTAATACTAGTTGGCATGGCATTGGTGAAGCCTAGACTTACAGGCATGAGCAGGCGCCTGGCTGCAAGGGTAGAGAGGTCATTTGGATCAGAATGCTGTTGACCCAGCTGTTAGCACAATGACCTGCTGATTTTATTTTTGGTTACTGCGAGAACTCAAGATGAAGGAAAAAAAATTCTCTCTTATTTGGATAGTTTATTTCTGAGAAATAGGAGCAGAGAAATACTTGCTTTTGAATGGAAAACTGAAGGAATATGTTTATTACTCAGAGAGTGAAATATTTATTGAGGACTCTTGTTCACATTCAGGCTAGAGCAGTAAATAAGATAGAATATTTTATGATGTTGTTCATGAAATTATTTGGAAAATAATAAAAGTTTAAAGCGTGAGACTGAAATTAATTTCAATCTGTAGTGGCCTCGAGCACATAGATGACGTATGATATTCATAACTATAGACGTATCATAGAAACTACAGATTGTGTGGCCCTGTTGTTACCCGAATATCCACTCTTTCAGTTATGATGTAATTAAGGAATTTATCTTTAGCAAATGGGTATATGCCACCAACAATGCCCTCTTTATTAAGTACACACTAAATACTTCATATGCAACATGCTGTTCTGGGAACATGGGCTTAAGTGTGAGTGAAGAATAGTCCTTGTTATTCTGTGTAAGAAGATGGAGGAGGAGCTAGGAGAAGGTGAGAGCAGGGTGGAGGGGAAGAGTTGAGACGGATGGGGCTCCCATGTAGTAGGAGGAGCCAAGAGTAGAGGAAAGCCCTGTCACTGACACCCATGATGAGACCTTGGTCTTTACCTAGATTTCTATGTTTGTATCCCTTTCCTGAGAAATGTTTACTTCTAAGCTTTGTTTATTAGTTAGCCTTGGAAAGGTCAGAGGAAACAAAAGCTTTATGTATTTTTCTTTAAACAACCTCTGGGTTTCCAGGGAAATGAATTATCTGAGTGTGAAAGGAGGGCATTGGTTTATGTCAGTTAACAATGGTGAGCCAGGTCTCAGACTGTGTCTCCCAACAGATTAACATAGAATTAGCTATGAAAATTATCCTGCTTGTGTATTTCCCATCTTCTAGTCCCAAGCATAATCTTAATTTAAATTTTAAGTGTTTTGGGTCCTAGAAAGCAGTAATAAAATTGACTAGAGCAAACTGCTGAGGAAGAAGAAGAGGAGGTAGATGAGGAGGAGGAAGAGGAAGATGAGGAAGAGGAGGAGGAGAAAGAAGGAGGAGGAGGAAGAGGAGGAGAAAGAGGAGGAAGAAGAAGAGGAGAAAGAAGGTGGAGGAGGAAGAAGAGGAGGAGGAGGAGAGAAAAAGTCCAAACCAAAACAAAACTACTAATTAGGCATTTTATCTTATCTCCTCTAAAACACAACATGTTATTTCCCTGCTATATGCTTATGCCTTGATGCTCTTGCCTTGATGGTACCTTCTGTACATTGCACTTTTCAGTGCCAAGTCTTTCAAATCTGTCTCTATGTTATTTTCAGAGTGAACTGTGGAAACCACATGTGTGGAGAGAATAAAAACATTAGCAGAGAACATTTATGAGTATTTATCATGCCCTCAGCAGTCCCCTGATGCTTTAATTTGCAGCAAACTTTTTAATTTCCAGAAGAGTATGGTATCAGAATTGTTCTTTCATCTAAAGACAAAAATCCTAAAATGATGTTTCTCAACCAGCCATTTAATACAATCCCTCAGGTTGTGATGACCATAACCATAAGATTATTTTTGTTGCCACTTCATAGCTGTACTCTGAATTGTAATGTAAATATCTGTGTTTTCCCATGGTTTTAGGTGACTCCTGTGAAAAGATCATTCAACCTCCAAAGGGAGGACCGACATGATGAGATCCACTGCCCTAAAACATAAGGAATTGGTTCTAGATAACGTCCAGTATGTGCTAGAATCAGGTTTTGAACTCAGATAGTCAAATGAAGGGACACAGCTTATAATCAGTGACTGTAAGGCATGTAACTAGTCTCCGTTTTTAGACCTTCACTGGATTCTCATAGCCTGCCACAAAATTCAAATTACAATTGTCACTCATGTAATGGTTTTGATTCATTTTTGAAAAACCTATCACTAAGTCAAAAGCTAAGTGGTAAAAATAAAATCCCATTAGTTCTAATAAGAAAAATGATAATGGGATTCCATCTCTTCTTAAGAGAGTTTTTGTAGATGGAAAAAGAGAGCAATTTAACAATGAAAATAGGTTTGTATAACTAATAAGCAACAATTTGAAATGAAAGAAATTCAGTTTCTTCATAAAATAAGAGGGAGAAAGTATCCCAGAGTAGCAGCCTGACGGTGGAGGTGTGGTACAATGGGATCTTCCTTTGGAAGGTACCATTTCCTTTCTGTCACATTTGTACCTAATTCTTAAACCATTTTGGGCCTATTACTGTCTTGCACTCAAACTCCATTTTATTTATTTATTTATTTATTTATTTATTTATAGTTGTGTGTGTGTGTATGTGTGTACAAATAAATGTAGTGCCTGAGAAACCCAGACTTCTGATCCCCTTTACTCCTTGTAAGATTAGTATATGCTTCCAACTACTTTGCCAGATTTCCATCCAGCCCCTCCCTCAACCAGCCTTTTTTTTTTTCTCTTTTAGATGGATTCACTCTGTAGCCAAGGTTGGCTACAAAACCCGTATCTTCCTGTAAGATTTTTTTAAAAAAACATTTATTTATTATGTATACAGTATACAGAAGAGGGTACCAGATGTCATTATAGATGGTTGTGAGCCACCATGTGGTTGCTGGGAATTGAACTCAGGAACTCTGGAAGGACAGTCAGTGTTCTTAACCTCTGAGCCATCTCTCTAGCCCCCAAACTCCATTTTATAACTAATGGTACATCATTAGGTTATAAAAAGAGAGGATGCACTTGAACTACAGCTAATTCTTGAACTTGACCTACATGTGTATCTGGTTTCATCAAGACACTGCAGAGTGCAAACCACAGGCTGGTGTTCTCTTTGCTTCAGTCTAAAAGGCTTAGTTAGGTACATCCTAACATGGTACTTAGTTCAAATGCTTTTGACAAGACACTTCCTGTCTAAAACCTACTTAGTCAAGAACATTGGCAACTGTGACTCTTTGAAATAACAACATCAATATTATTATGTCATCCAGTTTTTTTAATGATTTTTTTTGTGTGTGGGAGGGTAATAAATGTTGTACATGAAAAAAATCACCCAAAGTTGGAATCACTTTTCTAGCTATGATAAATTGTTTGATGAATATTTAGGATGAAGTCAGTTTCCATATGAAGTGGCACCACTTCCTGTGTTCTTTCTTACATGTACACGCTGTCACATTGTCCACTCATATGCATCGCGGCCTGGTATTTTATTCTATTCCTTGTGTGCAGAGTCTCCTCTCTTCTCTCCACCATGCACATGAAGTGAGTTTATTATACAATAGAGTCTTAAACCTTTGGAAACCTCAGTTTTGAACAGAGGATGGTTGCCTTGCCAGCTTTAACTTTTTCCTGCAAAGACATACTGGCTTTATTGTCCTTGTGAACAAATACATTGTCCCTCTGTCTTGGAGAGAGACATCGTTTCTGTCTTACAAGGCTGTTTAGCTATTAGCATACAAATATCCAGGAACACCTAATTTGAAAAGAACTATCAAGCAACGTGTTGGAAAGTAGAAAAATGGGAGAGATTCATGAGCAATTGTTTTTCAACAGTTCTCAATTTGGTATATTATATTAAAATTATTCATGTAAAGGTCTGGTTGGTGGGTCTGCTTGGAGCAGACACAAAATCATTTCCATCTTTATATTCTAACTATTAATCATGATGTTTATATCAGAGGAGAGAATCAATACAGATATATGATTAATGCATGCATACATAAAAATGCATTTAAAATATAGTGAACATGTGGGCTATACCAAACATGCTTCTATAGTGCAGGCAAGCTTGATTACCATTGTGTAACCTAGGATGAACCTGAACTTGTGACCCTAAGGAATGGACTATTATTTTTTGCTCATACAGATGAGTTTTAATGGCTGGTTTCTCCCATACAATCATATGGCTTTACATGATGCAGACTCTGATATTTAATGCTAAATTCAATGCTTACTATGTGTCAACCCCCCAGTTAGACCCTATATAAACAATACTTCACTATACCTTTTGAGAAGTACTGTTATCCTTGGCTAAGAGAAATGAAGACTCAGAAAATTTGAAGAAAAAAATAACACAAAATTTGAGACAATTTATTTGTTAAGTTATAAAGGTGACCAGTGGTAGGAATCAGGTTTAAGTCTATGGAGTTTGGCACTTAGAGTTGCTTTCTTTATCATTTAATCAAGTACAGCTTTTCATAAGAAAAGATATGACCAAAAGACTCATGAGTCATATTCGAATGGATAAACTCATACTCTGTCTTCTCAACTAAACTAGAGTGAGACATGTGCATGCCATTCTGGCAGGATCCAGACTCTGGGGAACTAAGTTGAAATATTTTTGCTTTAGTAATAAGCCTGGCTTTATTATTCTCTTGTGCACACTGGAGATATGAACCCTTGGTGGAGTCAGCAGGCTTGTGCATGCTGGATATAGACACCCATGATGAGGTTAGTATGCTTGTGCATATTGGGGACAGTAACCCGTGGTGAAGTCAGTATGCTTATGCACACTGTTGACACAAATCTGTGAAGATTATATTGTCATTAATCTCCAGTTAACATTGGGCATGATTAAGGCCAACTTCATGAGCCTATGACCTAAATGATCTTACAGGGTTCCATGCTTGGAAGGACTATCTGTGAGAAGATCTGGTTTCCTGCTTAGGTGGCCATTTAAAAAGCTAGATTTTCGACATCAACCTGCTGGCTTCTCCTGATACAGATTCTGCTGTATTTGGGGGAAAAACATTAAATTTAAAATTTAATTAAAAAGTTTAAAGCTTTGAATATGAGACCCCACCTTTTCACTTTAGACAGGGCATTTTAAAGTGTGTAGATGGTGCTGGAATAGTATCTTAGTTAACTATATGGTTAATGACAGCTAGAGAGGAGGTGACTTTACCATGCACAGTACAAACAACAATAATAACAATTGTTCTTACACAAGTTCTTTTATACAGCCATCCCAAGTCTCTATATTTGTTGTGGAATAGTAGCCATTCGTAACAGAAAAAATTATAGATCATGATATAGGGATTTTCAAGTTTTAAGAAACTGAGCCAAGTTGTCTTTCCTTTCAGGGCTTTGATGGGTTTTTCTAGGTCAATTGAACCACCATCTTTTATAATAAAAATGTAATCAATTAAACAAGAAATTTCTTTTTAAACAGCAATCAGTGCCGTTTCCAGTCTGATGTACGATTTACATTACTACTATATTTAGTAAATATGTTTTGTGATTTTATGTTTCTTTGATATGCATGAAATATTAATATTTTCTATACCATGATATTGGGTAGTAAGTGTATTTTAATCTATGGTTATTTATTTGCATTTGATTCCAGAAAATATGTATGTAGTTCAACTATTCCACAGATGGGAACAAATGGCAAAAACCAAAATGCTTTTTTGTGGGAGTATCTTCAAAACATGTTATTTGACTTTTAATGCTGGATGATTTGCATCTTGACTTTTTTGCTTTTTCAAAACGTTACATTAGTTAACTATTGAGTTTAAATTTTCGTTTGTAAACAGGAGGAACTTAGGTCTGCAGAGATGCATGGTCTACTGCGGCCGAGCCAGCAGAGGGCGCCCAAGTTCATGAACAAATTTCAGAAGCTGTTTAGATGCCTGAACAGGAAATTCAATGTGAAAAGTGGTTTTGAGGGCGTGGGATGAGAGAGATCAGGCTCTGTGAGAAGACAGACAGGGAGAGCAGGGTGGAGGTGAGGGGAGAGGGAGGAGCGGAGGGAGGGGAGGAAGGAGGTGGGGTAAGCACTAAAGTGGAGGAGGATGACAATTCCCATTTTAATAGGCACTTGAAATGTGGAAGATATATAACACCTCCTGTGGGAAATGAGAGTGCTGATGGAGAGAGAAGCATTTGATTTTCAGATCTCAAGAAAGTACTTTAGTGATAAATGCATAAAACAAGTTTTCTTTCTTAGATTTTCTTTTTTTTTTTTTTTTTAAACTTTATTTATTTATTTATTTGCCTTGGTGTTTGCCTGGAACTGGAACTACAGACAGTTGTTAGCTGCCATGTGGGTACTGGGAATCGAACCCTGGTCCTCTGGAAGAGCAGACGGTGCTCTCAACCGCTGAGCCATCTCTCCAGCCCCTCTTTCTTAGATTTTCAATTCTTTAAAACTTGTCAGATTGAATCTTTATGCATGTCCATTTCTGACGATGTTTTAAAAATATTTAAGACAATTACCCAGAAAAAGTTCTTCTTCCCTGGAGTCCATTGTGACATAGGCCCACACACTGTATGTATCTCCATGTGAGGTAGAAGTGTAGAGGTGAGTGGTTACTCAAGAGACCAATCAGTGAATCCATCAACTGTCCAAAGAGTGATATTTTAGCACTCTCTCTCTCTGCAGAGAGAAAGAGAGAGAGAGAGAGAGAGAGAGAGAGAAGGAAGAGAGGGAGGGAGGTAAGACAGTGTCTTTGAGTGGAGAGGAAATGTAAGAAAGGTAGAGAGTAGACTAGTTTGATATTTGATGCTGCTACATGATATTATATACAGCATACCCCTAAGGGGTACCAATTCCCCGTAACCTGTGAGAATGTTGCTCCTGGATGTACCCAGTACCTTGAGAGGTGTTTTCTAAGGGCTGTGGCTGGGCTGTGGAAGCCTAGATTGGAGATAGCTGTGTAAACTAGTATAAAGTGAGCGGCCTCTCCAGCCCATACTTCTCTTGCCTATAAAATGGCATGCTAACAATATTCTGCAGATCAAGAACTCATGAAGGTTAAATGATATGAAATGGTCTCTACTTCAGTGTCTAGAGGCCCTGAGCCTGAGTACTAACTTATACTGTCAAGTAGGGGTGTCACCCACACAAAGCAGACACTGTACATTCAAGTGCAGAAATGTTAGATTTCAGTTGTGAAAGTCTTGGGTTTCTTCCGGACCTCTCTATTATTGAAGAAAGATGTGATGGGTCACATGGTTTAAGATTGTGCTGACCTCACAGGCAGATGATTGACATGAATCATATTGCACATTCTCCCTTCTCTCAGCAGGAACACTGGTGATGCTCTTTTCACAGAAAGTGATGCTTGTTTAGGAATTCAACAGTGTTGCTTGTGTTTGCAGTGATTTCAATTTGGGGGGCTGCTCTCGACCATGGACAGGATATAAGCTCCAGGGGCATGGGGACACAGCTGCCTTTGCCACTTTTCTGGCATATATGCCTGACATCCACTCTTGTTTCCAATGCTCTTGACTGAATAAAGGAATGGTTTTGAGCATCATCTTGTCATTTTGTACATATTCCTTGGGAGTCTCTGTCTTTAGCAGAGGTAAACCAGATTGTCTGGGGAGGTGTCTCATTAAACATCTTCCCTAGTGACCTGCCATAACCACAATATGAAAATTAAGTGTATCTTAGAGCAGTTTACAATTTAACAACACAGTATACAATTCCCTACAACACTCAAGTGAACTCTACAGTTTCTTCTATTAATTTCAGTTGTTAAGTGTCTCTAGAGTTAATATATCCACTCAGTTTCTGTGATGGTTGGTTTGTTGACACAAAATATGGGGAGAGTGGACCTCAACTGGAGAGCTGCCTCATTCATACTAGCTGATGAGTATGTTTGTGGGAGCATTTTCTTGTTTAATAATTGATGTGGGGGTGTCCAGACCTCTGTGGATGGTGTCAATCTGAGGCAAGTGTCCTGGGCTGTATAAGAAAGTAGGCTGAGCAAGCCATGGGTGAAATCCATCCAGCAGCGTTTCTTCACGATCTCTCCTTCAGTTCCTGATGGATATCTTCATTCTCTGATGGATCATGATGCAGATGAGTCAGTCAAATAGACCCTTTTCTCCTTATTTGTGGCTAGTATTCTACCATAGCAACAAAAAAGCAAACCAGATCAGCACCCAATATGCATTGCCACGGACCTTGGCTTTGATCCGAGTCCCTTTGACTGCTAGTGAGATAGTTTCCTTTTCATATTTTTTGTTGCACCATATTTTCTTTTTATAATTATCTTGAAAGATTTGTGATTCCATCCACTTCCTGATGGAGGATAAAGACTTTCTAAATTTTTAACGGTGGTGTATCTTGACTCCAGAGAGTAAGAAGGCGTTACTTCAGAAGAAAGCAGGGTTCATGGTGAAAGGGATGCTGAGTGGAATTTAAAACCAGGAGAGAAGAAATAGGGGGAGTTGGCCCTTCTACTGCAAACTCATAAAATTTGTCATGCATCCATTGACAATGGGAGGTGGGCTGAGGTTGTAAAGTATAAGACCTAAGTGCACATTATTTTAATGTTGAAATATTAACATCCAAACATGCCATTGAGTTTATTTATTTTTTTTTTGTTTTTCATCTACTACTAAACATGGGGCCTGCCCTTAAAAATGTTTGTATACCCAGTGAGACTCCTGGTCATATACATATATATGTGTGTATATATATACTTCAATACTGGTTTACTTTTTAAGTACTTTTTTATTTAAAAAGTTTTTTTTCTCATACTCTCCACTGCTCCCTCCTCCTCCCCCTCCTGCCTGTCCTCCTTCAGTCTTCTGCCTCCATCCATTCCCTAGGGAGGGCACGGAATCCCAAGGTAAGTCACTTTGGTCCAGCATATCCAGATGAGGTAGGTCTGAGTCCCTCCCCCCAGTATCAAGGCTGAGTAAGGTGTTCCTCTGTAGGGAATGGGCTCCGAGATATCAGTTCATGAACCAGGAATAAACTCTGGTCCTACTGCAAGAGGCTCCACAAACTGCTCCTAAGTGGGCATTTAAAATGCTATAACTTCATGCAGAACTCCTTATGCCTCTGAGGCAGCTGCAAAACTATAACTAACTAATTTGCAGTAGTTTTCCCATTATAGCTATCTATGGTAAAATAGTGTCTGAATGTTTACACTACAAAGGTGGGCTTCAAAAAGATTCTTCTCTATTTTTGCCTATCTCCCCCCATCTGGGGGGGGAGAGAATCAGTCATTTGATATGATAGTACATTTCATCGCCTGTCTTGCTATCTCTCAGAGCATGCTTAGAAATAGATTTTACTTAATGACTTTTTACCAATGTAGACTATTTTTAATCTAGATTTCCTATATCATCAAATTATTAAATAGATGCTTTAAAAAGAAAACCAAGAATACCTATCTAATGAGACCATTGAAATGCATGTGCTTAGTAATCACTAACATAACCACAATATTTTTTGGCTACTTCTGTTATGTAACGCTATACCCAGATGCATTTTTAAATTACTGAATTTAAATTAATTTTAAATTACTATAGGCTAAAATTTGCTGTGCAATGCTAGACACAGTTGCATCTTGAAATTACTGTTACTGCAGCACCAAGGTTTGCCCTGTGTAGTATCTAGTACAACGCCTTTGCAAAAGTATATATTTAATAGACTTTTGTTAAATGATTTCACAGTCAAACCTCCTAACTTTTTGCATAGATGAGAAGTCATTGAATGATGTGGCTAGCCAAGAGAAATGGAAGCTCCTCTGAGGTAGTGGATAGTTGACAATTCATCCACTTTTGGCATGGCATCCCTTACTTACTCATGAGGTAGAGATTGGTTTCACTTCATTTTAAAGTAGTATTCAAAATAATTCATATGAAAATAATTGTTAAGCAAATTAAATCACAGTAGAAATTCGCAAATAGAAACTGATCCAGATGCATGCATTTGCCCGTCGTTGCTTGTTCTTTTGTTTTCTTGTGTCAGTCAAATAGATTCCTCAGTCCGACCTGGTGGAGGGGCTGGAAATATTCAGTGTTAGGGAAATCACTTTTATGCTTTTCCTCTTTTAAAACAATCATTCTTGCTGCAGTTTTCAAGATTTTATTTTAAACTTTTAAAAAAGATTTATTTAAAATGATTTTATTATAAAAATATACAAATAAAAACACACCAAAATTAACTTTACACAGACCATGTATAGCTCTGTGAATGTCTAGACAGGTAATTTTAGTTTTACTTGTTTTTTTTAAAATGTGCATGTGCCTGCATGCATGTAAACACACTCCATGCATATCTAGTTCCTAAAGAAGCCAGAAGAGGGCATCAGGTCCCTAGGGACTATAGTTACAGGTGATTGAGAGCCAGCATGTAGGTCCTGGGGACAGAACCCAGGCCTTCTGCAAGAGCAGATGAATGTGAACTTCTAGACCATCTTTCTAGCTTCTGTTTTTAGTTTTGAAAATTAAGTGCATATGTGAGTCTCTCTCTCTCTCTCTCTCTCTTTCTCTCTCTCTATCTCTCTCTCTCTCCTCTCTGTGAATGTGAATACTTCCAGAAGAAGGCATTGGATCCTCTGAAACTAAAGTTATAGATGGCTGTGAGTCTTGGGCTTGGGTGTTGAGAACTGACTTCCAGTCCTCCACAGGAGAAGTACGTGCTGATAACCTCTGAGCCATCTCTGTAGCCCACTCTTACTGTATTTTGTGAAATTAGCAACTTCAATAACTGTTGCACAAAGTTTGCTTTTATTTAGAAAAACAATTCATGAGTGATTAGGATTTTATTTAACTTTGAGATGTGAGACCATGTTTTATGAAAATCATGTAATAGCAACTTCCTGGAGCTCACATTCCAGGCTTAAAGAATAAATGGTTCAGGAAGTGTCCAGGAACATATGTGACATTATCCGGTCTCTTACCCTATACAATAAGTGACCCAAGGTAGATCAAAGATTTAAATGTCAAAAGAAAAATTTTAAACACTCAATGGAAAGCATAGGTAAATGTATTTTGGAGGTAAAAATAGGAAAATATTTCTTGTGTGAGGAAAATATATTGATTATAAAACATGCACAATTTATCACACTAATGTTAAGAACTTTAGTTAATCTAGAAATGATTCTAAGCAAATGAAAAGCCCTGCCTCAACTACAAAATTGACAAAAGACTGGTGTCATCAACATAAAAATTATCCATGAATCAGTTTGAAAAATGAACAAATTCATTTATAGACATTTCACCGAAGAAGAAACTGATATGGTCAGCAAATGTAAAGAAAGGTTCAACATCATGAGCATACTCATTAGTGATCACAGAAAAGCAAATGAAGATAGTAGTATCACTTTGTAGTCGTATTTTGGTAAAGATTTACAAGCCTAGTAGCATTAACTATTGGAGAGGAGAGAGGTCTACTGTATGCTTGTTTTTGGTCTAAATAAAAATTGGTGCCATTAAAAGTCATTAAACATTTTTGGAAAAGGGACTTCTCACATATCTTATGACTCAGAAATTCTGCTCTAGGAATCCAATAATTCTCATTTAGTTAAACAGGAAGTCATGTAAAAACAAAAGGGTATATAGGGGATATAGGAGGGAAAGAAAAGAAAAGGGGAAGTGATGTCATTATTTCAAAATATGAAAATATTTAAAAATGGATAAATAATTATATTAAAATACGGAACACAACTTCCAGTGATGTTTGTTATAAACAAAATTTATGACTAATCCTGTGTTATGTCCCTCAGGTACATGGAGGGAAAATATTCTTCCAAATTGGGGAGGAAATTCAGTATTTGATTATATGTTAATGGCAGCCATGGCAGGCTGTATTATGTTTCTGTGTTTATACTATCTACTAACGAATTTTTGGATTATAAGCTACATGAAAAAACATTTTCGGGTCAGTGAGATGACTCAGTGGGTAAAGGCCCCTGCTGCCTAAACTGATAACATGGGTTCAGTGCCCAGGAAGGTGTGCTTGACCTCCACATGCACACATTCAGGCACACTTGGACATATGCAAGTAAACTCACTCTTAGATTATATGCATCTATCATATGAAGTGGAATTACAGGAATAATTCATTTTGTTATTGAATATAATATTTCACATATTTTCTAAAGAAAAGGCCAGTGCTTATACTATAAAAGTATTGAAAGTCCATAAAGACACTTGAGGCATTTGAAGTGTTGAGCATTTAAAAAATGAGGCTAAACACATCTCTTAGGAAAATGTGGGGTCTTGGGCTAAATATTCTGAATTAGCGGTAGAATTTCAGACCTAAATATTGAATATTCAAAATACACTTTCTAAAATGCACAGTGTTTAGTATTTTGAAAACAGCATTATAAGCATTCTGTTCTAGAATAGCAAAACTAAACCTATTGTGAATTACTGCAAATGGAATACAATATAAATATAATGGGGGTGGATACAAAAACTCAAACAAAGAAACTAGTCAGTTGTAGGATTTCAGTTTAGAAAATTAGCATTCTTTAGGACTTGAATATACTAGTTGTGACAAAGCCTTGATACTCACTTATGAGTATTTTGGTTTGCCAAGGCTGCCATAACAACACACTATAGATTGGATGATACTGGACAGCAGAAATTTTTCTCTCGTAATTCTGGAGGCTAGAAGCCCAAGATGATGCTGCTGGTAGGTGTGAGGCTGCCTTCCTTGACTTGCTGATGGTGACTTTCTCCCAGAGTTCTCTCTGTGTGCATCTTTTATGCTTCATTTTCCCCCAAGGACAACAGTCACAATGAATTAGGACTCTTTATGACAGCTGCACTATGAGTTCATTTTCTCCGCCTTACCTGTCTTCCAGAGGCTCTGGGATTTGTGGACCTAAGGAGAACACAGATGAGTCCCTCATAGCATCCTTTTCTGTGACTGTCTATCCTGGAGTCTTAACTACTGTTCCCAATGAACAGTCCATATCCCACAATTGTACATGAGATAGACACCCATAAATTAGAGGAAAAATAGTATTGTGCTCAATTTATAAATATTACCATTTCTAGTAATGAACTATAGAAATGATCCCTGAAAGTATAGTCTTCCATTTCTAAATCTCAGTTGTTTCAATCTGTCCATTGGACTCTGCAGTGAAACACCTGATGGGCAGGAAACCCAGGGCAGGAAAGGAAGCAGAGTACTGAGGTGTGGTGGAGGAGAGACTCCTTGTGCTCCAGCAAGTGTCAAGGGTGGTCTTGTTCTTATGGCATTGGTCTCACTCTGGATCAATCACTGACTGGTCACTCTCATAATCTCTATGCCATCCTTACCCAGCACATTTCATAGTGAGGACAGACTGTGATTAAAGGTTATGTGGCTGGGTTTCTGTCTCAATCCTGACACTGGAAGTCTTGCCTGGTCACAGGAGATGGCTACTTCAGGCTATGTATCTGCTATTGCTAGGAGTCTTAGCTGGGGTCATCCTTGTAGATTCCTGAGAGTTTTCCTTGCACAAGGTTTCTATGTGACCCTGAAATGCTCTTCGTCCCTTAACAGACATCTTGACAGAGTGACAGATGAGGTAGGTTTGAAAGAAAGATAAGCAGGGGATGTACTCACACATTAGTGGACTCTAAACAAACAAGCAAGCAAGCAAACAAACAAACAAACAAGAAAAAAAGCAAAGCATGCCCAAGCTGCAAACCACAACCACTGAACAACTTGGGATCAGAAACACCCTGGACTGACTCCTTGGATCCCACTCCCCCTAGAGGAACACCTGACTCAGTCTTGAGGTTCGGGGGACAAAACTGGATCTGCAAGGAGTGGAGGCTGAACTAAGCATTATTGGGACAGTGGGACCTTGGGACTGCCTGCTGCCTGCCCAGGGAGGGGATGGGGAGTTGTGGAGAAGAGAGAATGACCTGATGTGGTAGGAGGCGGAAGGGACCTTGAATAAGGATATACACGGATAGAAAGTGTGACTTCTTTGTTCTTAATAATGAAAAAATAAAAAAGAAAGACAGTTAATTTTTTTAAATTTTAAAAATTCTGTTTTTGAAAACATTTTATACATGTATACAATGTATCCTTACAAAATGCTCACTGACTACAGCTCTTGCCACGTCTCCCCATCACATCTTTCTAGCTTCATGTCCTTATTTTATGATTATTTATTGATTCTTAAACCATTGACGCTTAAATGAATTAAGATGTTATTTCCAACACATAGGTGTAAACACATAAATATATAAAAAGTCGTATTGTATATTTGGGCTTTTGGTCTGATTTGGACTTTGCATGATGGAGTCTGTGCAATTCTGTTTACATACAATGGCCTCTCCTAACAGGAACTGAGAAAGACTGAGCTGTGATGTGGCTTGACCAAAGACTAAGGACTCATGAACTGTAAAATTCTTACTATAGCTTTTGTAATATTCTGTGATAAATACAAAAAAATTAGAATAATGTGAAATATTGGCTTTTGGCAGAAACAGTAGGGTGATCTGGCATAGAAACTTGTAAAATGGGGACCCGGAGGGAAGGTATATACATGGTGCATGCGAAAGGCAATGATTGGTTGCACTGTAGTCAAGATAATTGTATTAGAGTTTCTATGCTATGAAGACATACCATGGCCTTGGCAACTCTTGTGAAGGAAAACACCTAACTGAGTGGCTTATAGTTCAGAGGATTAGTCCATTCTCATTGTGGTGGGACACAATGTTGTGCAAGCAGACAGGGTACTGGAGAAGAAGGTGAGAATTTGACATTTTGATCCACAGGCAACAGGAAGTGAACTCAGACACTGGGCAGCATCTTGAGCTTAGGCGACCTCAAAGCCCACCCCCATAGTGACACAATTCCTCCAACAAGCCATACCTACTTCAACAAGGCCACACTTCCTAATAGAGAACTTATAGGGATCAATTGCATTCAAACTACCATAATAATCTTACTTGCTTCTCCTTTAAATTTGGAATTGAAATAGGAAATAATTACATTATGAATAAAGATTTACTTAATGGAAGTCAATGTTGAGAAATTCAAGAATATTTTTTTGTCTTCTTTATTTATTTTGTATTTATCAAAAAAAACAGTAAAATGAATTTAAAATGCTGAAAAGTTAACAATAACTATAAAGAGGATAAGAATCATAAGCATGACTTATCAAGGGTGATAATGCAAATAAGATTGCTACACATATATTTACTTTGTGTTCAGCTTTCCCTCTGAATTTTTTTTCCATCCCTATATCTCCTTATTCAAGGTCCCTTCCCCCTCCCACCACATCAGGTCATTTTTCTTCTCCCCAACTCCCCATTCCCTCCCTGGGCAGGGAGCAGACAGTCCTATGGTCCCACTGACCCAATAATGTTTGGATCAGTCTCCAATCCTGGCCATATCCAGTTTTGTCCATCCTCCCTCAAGAGTGAGTCAGGTGTTCCTATAGTTGGAGTGGAATACGAAGGGTCAGTCCAGGGTGTTTCTGATCCCAAGCTGTTAAGTGGTTGTGGTTTGCAGCTTGGGCATGCTTGGCTTTTTTTCTTGTTTGTTTGTTTAGAGACCACTAATGAGTGAGTACATCCCCTGCTTATCTTTCTGAGATAGTGATACCTCGCTCAAGAGGATATTCTCCAAATCCATCCATTTGCCTGCGAATTTGGGGATATCATTTTTTCGTACTGCTGAGTAGTATTCCATTGTGTAGATGTACCACAGTTTGTTAATCCATTCTTCAGTTGAGGGACATCTAGGTTGTTTCCAGGTTCTTGCTATTACAAATAATGCTGCTATGAACATAGTTGAGCTAATACCTTTGGAGTGTGAATGTGCCTCTTTAGGGTATACACCCAGAAGTGGTAT
>PVIH01019594.1:0-34896 GCA_004025045.1 Sigmodon hispidus | reverse complement strand
TCCATTTTTGCCTCATTTTGCACCTTTTTTATTGCTTCTATTTCAGCTTTTATTTCAGCTTTTATTTCAGCTTTTAGTTCCTGGCATGTTTCTTTCATAGATTTGTTCATCTCTTCCAATTTTTTGTTTGTATTTTCTTCTATTTCTTTAAGGCTTTTTTCATATCTTCCTTGAGAGCTTCGATGATCATCAAAAAGGAATTTTTGGTGTTGCTTCCTTCTGTTTCCTCTTCATTGCTCAGTTCAGGTCTTGTATTTGTAAGATCGCCACTCTCTTCTGGAGTTACCATGTTGTCCTTTGTAGTATTATGTAATTTTTTGCACTGACGTTTGCCATGGCTTCAGTGGTTCACGATTAGATGGGTCCTGGTCAATTGTGGCATTCGGATTTGTGTGCCTCCTGTCACCTTTCTGGTCAGGGTCTGATTCTGTCTTTCAGAGACCCCTGCAGTTGTTGGTTCGCTCAGTTCGAGGTCGTGGTGGGAGCCATGCAAATTCCCTCAGCAGGAGCTGTGGATATGGTCAGGGCAGAGTTTACCTGCCCCTGCTCCAGAGTGTGCTGGGATTCTGCAGACAGCACTCGGTCTCGAGAGTGGAACCGAAAGCAATGGGAGCTCAACTCTCCCTCCCAAGCTGGGATATTATTAATACAAGTTTAAAGTCAATTTGTTATACTGTATGGATGTTTCTACTTCTGTTTAAGATATTATATTTGTGCAATTTTTTAAAATTGTAATGTATTAAGAAATATAGATTAATAGTTAATTATTTATGATATTAAATTATAGTCATGTTAATTAGGTTTTTAGATATTCAAAGATATATTCTAATTAGATAGGTAATCGTAAGACACTTCAAAGACCTACAGAATATGGCATTTCAAATATCTAAAGAACTTAAACTTTTTTAGACAGTGAGCATGTTTGCTCTTGGCAACAAAAATTTACTTCAAGAAGATGATGAGCATTGAAGAAATGCCGTATGGAGTTTACTTTCTTTGTGGCAAAAGTTAGAAATTGTTCTTGCCTTGACTACTGACTGATTGACAACATGCTGTATAAAGTGGACATGCAGGATCCATAGAAATATGACCTCTGAACTTTGGCAGAACAAGCCGAGATGGTCCTTCAGGCTCCTGCTTCACAGAGAAAACTCCCAGACATTCTTCAGGGTATAAGGAGAAGCAACTGATGAACTATTCCAGAATAGGCAGAACAGTCCTTCAAATTTCCTGCTTCACTGTAAGGTATACCAGAGACTCTAGGCCTATAGCCTAAAGATGAATGCCCCAATGTTCAAAGGAATTTTGGGTAAATATCCAGGCAACCAGATGCCTCTGTCATTTCTAGAATTTGAAGGTTGCTGGCGATGTACTTCCTGTTTGCTCAGGTAATATTATATCCTTCTGTGGTCTTTAATGTAGTTGAAGATTAGATAGTTAACTATAACTATCTAATGAAAGGTAACTTTAACTATCTAATAAAAGGTAAAATAGATGTGAAGCTTTGGCCTCACAAGAATAAGGTAGATGACAGAATATTTTCTTTAATTTTGCTAAATACAAATAGATTAGAAATTATAACTATAATTCTTGTTTGATAGCTGTTTTATTATATGTGATTTTGCTATGTTGAAATTGAAACCTTCCTTTTTGATTAGACAGAAAAGGGAAAGTGATGTGGTATATCTTTCTGTATGCTATGAATTATCAATGGATAATAAAGAAACTATTTTGGCCTTTGAAAACCCAGCTCATAGTCAGGCAGTAAATCCAAGCACAGATAAAGTGGAAGGAGGGCAGAGTAATGAAGAGACACTGAAAACTGCTGCAAAGAGAGCAAGATGTAAAAGTACAGTGAGCCACAATTCATGTGGCAAAATATAGATTAATAGAAATGGGTATAATGCAAAAGCTAGCTGATAATGAGCCTAAGTCATAAGCCAAACAGTTTGTAATTAATATAAGCCTTTGTATGATTATTTGGGATCGCTGATCCAGATTTCAGGGCTAGCCTAGGACAGAAACTCTTACTACAATGTTAATTTTTCAAGCTTATGTTGTATGTTTTTAAATTATTTATTTTTTCAAATCCTTTAGGAAATACTTGCAAAGCTCCACTTTAGACTATGAATGTAGTCTTATCACTATCTCCTCCATATAAGGATAAAGTATAAAGGCATATAAAATTAATGGTAGATGTCATTCTAAAGTGATATGTAGTTAGATGTACCTCACTTCTTAAAAAAAATAGAAAACTAACATTCTCAATAATAGCTGTCTGTCAAATAAAGATAGGCCCTTTAAGAAGCTTTTTGAGAGTTCACTTTTTTCCTGTCCTAGGCTAACCAAAGCATATGATTAATAATATGTCACTGCCTTAAAATTGCATCCTAGGAAGTGTTTTCACTTAGGTTTAATGAAAAACACTTGGCAACCACTTAGCCTTGTGGAGAAGTGGTTAGCTATTATCCTTGTTTATGAAGTAGGGTGAGGTTAAAGAGGAGTTTGATGCTGAAGGCTAAACTCTTTGTTTCTTTTCCATCAGTATTTTTTTCATCCAAATTGAAACTGAAACATGGAGAAATGTCAGCAAGCTAAAGTTAGCCGACAGAAGAAGCCAGAGGCAGAAATTTGGAACCAGAGATGGTTCAGCAGATAGAGTGATGAGGAAAACGTAGGGCCCAGCAGGTGGCAATAGAGGCTCTTCTTCCCTCCACCCCCAGGCTTTTCAGCCTTTCAGTGACTTAACCCATCCTTAAGGCACACAAGATTCTCCGTGGTCTCCTGGTTCTCATGGAAATAAGGATGAGGGGAATTGGTGTTGGGTAGGAAGAATGCAATACATAAAATGTAAACCCAGGAGTGCTTCACTTTCCAGAGTCGCTGAATACACCTTTGCATAAGCAACACAGGTATTTTAGTAGTCTCGAACAGGTTAGCCATCGTACAGACTTTAGTTGGGTGAGAACAGCAAAATATAAGCAGAAATAGCTTTCAGCTTAACGGTTGGGTTCAGCTTGCTGCTTCAAAGGGAGCTCACTAAAAGATATGGGCTACTAATAGCTCCTAATTTTTATAATTAGTAACTATTACTAATTATTAAAAACAGCAGCAGCAACAACCCAAGTGTTTTCATTCAAAGAAGAGAGGGACTGTTGTTGAGAGGTCACTCAGGAAATAGATTTGGAGGAAGGAAGCTGCTATGATAGAATAGTGTTTCCAGGTCACCCAAAATAAAAGAGATTATACTGCAGGATGTTTCCCTTGGTTTGGTCAGAGAAGAAGCAGGCTTTTTTCTAGGAGTTTTAGTTTTCGTTTCCTTTTATTTTTAAAATACAGTTAGTGGAAACAAAGTAAACTTTGGAACTTAAAGCCTGAGATTTAGAAAGAAAGGAAAAAAAAAATCCTAGCCCCATCCATGATTGTGTGTGGGGTCTTTTAAGAAATGACTCATTGTTTCTGTGGCTCAATTTCTGGATCCATAAAATGGATTGGTGGCAGTATTTGCTTCACAGAGCTGTGATCAGTGAAAAGTGCTCAGAACAGTGTTTTTGCAAAGTACTCAACTAATACTGAGTGTTACTGAAAAGACCACTAGTGTTCCTGCTTATTTATTTAGTGTCTACTATACATTTCTCAGAATCCTCACTAGTCCACTGAAGTTGTTGTGCCTGGCATAGGCATGCACATATAATGAATGTAACATAAGAATGAATTGGAAACTGAAACATTATGTACTAAACCCTTCCTTGACTTGGAGGACACATGTTCAGGTGGAGAGAAACCATCTAACGCACATCAGAGTGTGAGGAGCATGATAGAAGTTTGTGTAAAGTCTCTGACATTGTAGAGATCTTCTTTTACCACATACAACAAAGCTTTAAGGGAGGACATGGGCTTTGAATATTTATTTGAATTTCTTTAAGTATTGTTGTTGCTAGATAATGACCAATAAAATGTCTAAATGAGCAGCAGAACAACTTCTAGTTCTTGTAATGAGAATGCTTTCAGACTAGAGCCTTTGTCTTGCCATTAAAAGCTCAGTGCCAGGAACATATCTTGGCACAGAATACAAGCTTAAGAACATTTTTGTGGGGTCTGTACATTTTCCATATGCACAACACTCTGCATACATTGCAGAGTGTACTAGAAAGTCAAAACATGATCTTGTCCCTCAAGTCAGAGGAAAGAGACAAGAACTCAGTGTCTTCCTTCATCAGCTTCTACCAGTGAGGCTTACAAGTCAATGATGTTAATGCTCCAACAAGAAATGTTATATTTAGGTGCTTACTTTTGAAAAAGAATCTATGCACATTCAAATGACAGAGTACTGTGTGAGGGCTGGAAACAACTGGGAGAGAAAGAAAGAACAGAGTGATAGGTTAGAGAAGAGAGACCCAGGCCAGAAGTTTGTTCAATAGAGAGACTAGTGAAATAAATATAATGGAAAAATTTTAAATTAATTTTTTATTATATTCCTGATCTCTCTCTTTGCTTCTCTTTCTCTGTCTTCCTTCCTGTCTCTTCTCTGTGTGGGCAAGTGTGCTATGACTGCTGTGTAGAAGTCAGAGGACACCTTGCTTGTTCATTTCCAACTCCATCATGTGGGTACCAGGTGTCACTCAGGTCATTATCATGTTCAACAGCAAGTGATTTAACTATTGAACTAGTTTGCTAACCCTATAATAAAAAAATACTAACTGTGAAGATATAAATTTTCATGAGTGTCAACACACACACACACACACACACACACACACACACACAAATAGAGCTCTCATCTTAAAGAGAATACAAATGGCTTTTTCTGGAGCCATTTTGAGTGTCCATGGCCTGGGATCACAGATTTAGGTCACCCCAAATTTCATGTTTCAATGTTGAAGTAGTTTCATGAAATTTCATAGTTTTCCAGAATAAAGAAAGCTACCAATCAAGGCAAGCTTAAAATACATTGATGGATAACCAGAAAGGTGGTTAAAGAAAGATGGGAGAAGCTTTTCTATAGTCTAACATTCTTCTAATGACATTTTTTGGGTTTGTGGAAGCCAGGGGGCTACTAATCAATAGATTCTTATCAATTATTTTTTGATCAGTTAGTCACAGGATGGTACTTCTGACACACATGGGCAAGAAATGGGTGTTCCAGGATCTAAAGCCAGTCCAAGATGAAATGCTCTTCTTGATCTCTAACATCTCAACCTCTCCATTATTCTGAAGTTCTAGCTACCCTATCTCTTCAGTGATAGCTTCTTTTCAGGGGTTTTTATTCACATGAGACAGGTCCTGTTGTAGTTTGAATGTAAAAATTCCCCTAGAAGTTCACATGCTTGATCACATGGCTCCCAGCTGACAGCACTATTATGGAAGGTTCTGGAATCCTACATAGATAGAGTCTTACTCGAGGAAATGGGTCACTACAGTGGGTTTTGAGATTTTATAACTGTACTCTACTTTCTGTCTTCTCACTGCTTCCTGTCTTGGAATGCTGTATGATGAGAAACATAGGAAGACAAAGAAAAACTCCTCCTACATATCTGTAGAGCACATCAATGCAATTCCTCATTCTATATGCCAGTATTTTTGTCTGGAATGTGTTTACTCTTTAAAAGTCCACTTAGGACTCTGAACTCCAAGTGCTGTGAGTAAAAGGTGAAATTCCTTCCTTGGCTCTACTACAAGCAAGATCATTTGGTTAGAGATGAATTTGATAGGGAGACAAAGTTAAAAGTAAACTCAAGAGATCACGAAGAAAATATTTTGCAACCTTTTACAAAATAGCACCAATTCATTCCTGCCAATCAGGTCTCAGCATTCAAGGGCACTGTTGGCCCCAGAACTGAATAGAAGGTGACAGACATGTTCTGTTGAGGAGGAGGAAAAACAGAAAGAGAAGGGGTAGAGGAATTAGTAAGAGAATAGGAGGATGAGGAAGAGGAGGTAGTTGGAGAAATAGAAATCAAGAGAGTCAAGCATGGGTAAGTAGATGTGAGAAGTGTAGTGAAGATTTATTACTGGGTATTAATAATTGCTTGATGTGATTCCAAGGCACAACTTACATATTGCATATGTGTCACGTGCAGCCTCACCAGCAAGGAACACGCAACACCGGATCCTTTTCTTTGCAGTTTATTCGGGCCTTTAATTATCTTCCTGTCTCTCACTCACTCACTCTCACTCTCAGACATATGATGAACGACCACTCTCTCACGAACGACAAACGACCCCGGGGGAAGTCCGCTCATGGCTAAATGCCCTCTGGGCCTCCAATCCCGGTAAACCACGTGGACATTGCCCATAGGTCCTGAGGCAAGCCAACATCCTCGCCTACATCCAATAAGGAGTTGTTTACTCCCAAGAGCACTCACCATCCCATCAGGAAAGTGGAAGGCAGAAACCAGCGCCACCTTTAAGGGGTGGTACAACGCAGCTCCCTACACATATGAATTTTTCTCTAAATTCATAATGAGATTTTTCTTCTTCCCAACATTCTTTTGATTTGTTATCCGTTGTCACAAAGATGTCTCTAACAGGCTGGCAGTGGAATTCACAGAATATCATCTATTACATGCCAACTTTTATGATGCTTGGGCTGATCTGACAAAAATTGCTTGCATATCTGATGAATACCTTTAATGGGTCTTGGCTATGATGAGGTTACCTTGAACAATTCTAAAAGTACTGGTTACAATGTACATTAAAACTTGGTGTGAGAGCAAGGGCAATTCTTCCAAAATGTTTTTATAACAGTGCTATTAGTTCAAGTGAGTTTGATGAGTTTGGCATGATTTATCAGTGACCAAGCAGATATTATAATTTATTGAGGTGGAACCTGTAGTAGGATTATGCTGGTAATGTAAATATTTGTCCTGCCTATGGGTTTATGGAAAGATGATTGGCCAAAGGCGAACAGGAAGTATGGACAGGGCTACCAGGCTAAGAAAACTCTGAGTACAGGAAGAACAGAGATAGGTGCTAGAGAGCCACCAGAGAGAGCCTCCACAGACACAATGAGGAGAAGGCTGCAGACACAGAGGAAAGAAGTTGAAATGCTGCTCTGAGAAAAGGTACCAAGCAGCATGGTTGAACAAGATGGGTTGAGTTCTAATGAAGGAGTTAACAAATTATATGCCTGGGCCCTAGGTCAATCAGCATAAAAATAATATAAGCCTGTGTGTGATTATTTGAGGCTAAGTGAGGCTGAGAGTGGAATGAAACCTCTGATTTAGGCCCGAAAAGTCTGGGCCAGAACCTTTTACAACAGGAACCTTAGTCAACAGAAGAAGCAGAGGGGACATCCATCCTAAGGCAAGATGTAGGAGGAGTTTTAAACATTATTGAGCCTCCTAAGATGGGAGTAATCTAACTGATAAGCCTGATCGATAAGCATTCTTTATGATCTATAACATGTGTCAAGCACTGCATGAGGGCACACTTGGAAAATTTATGAAAAATTAGACCTTAAAAAATTAGAACTCAGAAATGTGGAGAAAGGTAGAAGAGATGGTAGTGAAGGAAAACTAACATTTGTTATTGGGAAAGCAAAAACAGTTAAACAGGGACTTTGTGTCTATTGTGAGAAATAGACAAATTCCTGGAATCATTGGCTACATCAGGTGATCTTGTGATTTCTTGGAGCAAAAGTACATGAGACATTGCAGATTGGCTAGAAAAATCAATCTGGTGTGAAAAGGGGCTAGCACTGGAGAAGTAAAGGAACACTTGTCCCTGGAATCTTGTCTTTGCAGAAGCTACACCCATTAGTTCTCCAGGAGATGCAGATTCAAAAGTACCCAACAGAAGTAGTTGGAATCCATTCCTCTGAAATCCTTCATCTCACAGCAGAGGTTTACATCATTACACAGTTTCTTAGTGTCTGATACACTGCAGCCACCTTTTAATGAAACTTACACAATTATCTTAATTTTTGCTTAGTAAGAATTTGCTGGAGATGCCAAGTCTGAAAAAATAGTTTCTGACAGATGAAACAGTTTATAATTCCCCAAGGGATTTAGAGAATTCTTTGAAAATAGATCTTTACACTTATTGGATGTGTATGCAGGTATGGCTGCTGTGTGAATAAAGTCCTCATTCTAAACAACAAAAGCAACTTATAATGTCAAACATAATCTTCCTTTGTGACTAAGGCTCTCTTTTAATTCAAATGTTAAAGCTACTGTTTACTTGAAGTACAGATAAAAATACAAAAACAAGTATGAGCCCTATTCATATGCCATCCATGTCAACAATGCAAGGCCCTTAGATGAATGATGAAAAAATAGCTTTTCTTTGCCCTTTCCCTTACAATTCATGACATGTCTGACCTCTTGCTTTTGAGCTTTCTATAACCTATGAAAATAATAAAGCAGCTCTGTGTTAAGCAGAGATTGAATAGCCTTTGAAAGTGCTATTTGGTTTTCTATGATCTAGCTAAGAAAAATAAAAATAAAGAGAAATAATTTAATGTACTCCAAATGACAATATAGTGTGACAGGAGAGATACATACACCTCTACCCATTTACTCATCCAGTACTATTTTTAGCATCAATCCTTGTTTTCCATCAGACATGCCAATAGCAGTTGGTAGAAACCCTCTTCTTTCTTCTTTATCATTTGATCTTTTCATTCTAGGTTTTCATACTTGTTGTCCCTTCCTTCTGACAGTACCATAAGTGAGTCATGTGAAATACTGAAGGACATTTGGGGTTTTATTTTTGTATGAGCATGACCAGTTTACATATTAAAGCCCCTTGGTTTTCCTACACATGACATTGAGACAATTCTCCATGTGTCTCATATTTCTATACATCTTACAAATAGCAGCCTATTGTCCTATTTTCCAGGTCATGTATTTAAGGATGTTTGTATGGTGAGTAGCCTTGAAAGATGTCCTATCTCTCCTCTAAGCAGAGATCAAGGAAATGTGATTGTTGTGAAAGACTGAAATTCCCTGAGCCCAGAACCTCTGTTTTATAACAACTACCATAGCTTCAGGACATCATGGTTTTCCTTGCACTGACACTGAGGACTGGGGCTCTAACACCAGTGAAAAATTATGTTTCATACTAGTGTACAATAAACTCTTTACCTCTGATTAGGAATCTGTCTTTTTTTCCAGCAACCATAGCATTGTGACATTTAATGGGCGTGCATGTAGGCTAAAATCTTAGATTTCCCCCACTTTTTTATGTTTAATTCAAAACTGAAAATTATTCCAAAATACCTGCTGATGTACAAAGGCCATGGCAAGCAATCTTCACACATTGACCAACATTATACTTTACCAAAACAAACAGAGGTTCACACTGTCTCTCAGTTTTTTAGAAACCATCTTGATATTAGTACATAAAAAGAGCTGCTCTTAATTCTCCCTCGAATCATTTTTCTGGAACCTTCTTAAAAACTGCCAAAAAAGCATTCAACCCTTAAATCACTTTCTAAATGTTATCATGCACCAAGGATTAAACTCCTATAAATGACAAGGGGTATTTGTGTTTTGCAAGAACATTAAATGTATGTGTCTCTCCATTATGAAGACTGACTTCCCAATCTGACTCATTCATTAATTTAGATCAGCTCATGTGTTAATATTACAAGTATTTTTCACACATATGAATAAAATAGGTGTGTTTCTTGATTTTATATAAATTGTCCACTAATATTTTAATTTTAAAACACTAAAAGTCATTACACAAAATACAAATTATAAATACTAGAAAACTATGAAGAAAACAAACATTTAGAAATACTGTAGAAACATGGTATTAGAGAGTAGGTAATTTAATTAAGCTCAAATAGCAAAAGTTTTATATCTTAGCATGACTAAAAAGCAATTTTCTTTCACATGTTTGTGTGTGTACCAGAGTGTGTGTATCCAGACACCAAATAGGAAATAAAAATTAAATCTGAGAGTGGTGACTCATGCCTAAAATCCTAACACTGGGGAGCTAGAATCAGGAGGGTCTGGAGACTAATTATGAAGTTTGAGGAATATATGGAACTCTGATTTTTTAAAAAAAAGCTGCAAAAGAAATAAAAAAAATATTAAAATATGTAATCTTCATAAATTTACCCAACTAAAATAATACTTCCCTTGAGGAAAGTGGGTTTGTGGAAAGATTCATGAAGCTTTCTCCAAAGAAAGAAAGCCTTGTTCCAGTGACAATCTTGGAGGGAGCTTGCAGTTTGCTGGTTATTATATGGGAATCAGAAGCTGGAGAGCCTGAGAAAATGAAGAGACACTT
Source organism: Sigmodon hispidus (assembly GCA_004025045.1). Lineage (NCBI taxonomy): Eukaryota > Metazoa > Chordata > Mammalia > Rodentia > Cricetidae > Sigmodon > Sigmodon hispidus. Next base: position 24,654 of record PVIH01019594.1, on the reverse strand, counting down.
CATGTCCGAAAAGCAACAAAGTAGATTTAAACCTGGAGGATCCATTCACTTTTTCTAGCAATGTTTGGACCATACTCAGGTGACTGAAGCCTACAATGATGAATATTTATATATTTATTAAAATATAAGCCCATACAAACATGATTTATTTTGGAAAAGTAAAACAACAGTTGATTATAACTTAGTAAATTTTTAAAAACTGGGAAAAGCAGGAGCCTATCAGATTTCCTATGTAATTCAATTTTGTATAAATGCTTATATACTACTTGAGCAGAAAACTCACTGAACATTGCCATCTGGTGTTCTGGAACTACTGGAAATATTCTGATAATTATATCTGTCTGTCTTTCCCTTTTCTGAATGTTCATGAAGCAGTGTATGCTTGTCTCCTTGGTTTTCTAAGTAATTAATATATTTGTATTTGGACTATTCTAAATTATGCCCATAAGTTGCCAAAATCTGTGCTTTGGAAAGGCTTTACGATAAAATCTGAGTATGAAGGGAATTTTTTTTTAGTGTCGATGAAGAAAAGATGAGATAGAGGTTGCATAAAGTTTTTTTAGAAGCTGTTATTAATGCGCATGTGGATTAAAGGAACCTAATCCTGTTGAAAATTTTCTTTGAAGGTGGTGCCAGAAAGAAATTTATTTTTCTTTGTAGTAATACTAGGACTTAAAATAACTTACCTAGTAATTAGTCACTTCATGGGAAAGAAAAGCCTCACTAGTGTTTGTGTTACTGGAGATGAAGGCAAAGAAACTAAGATGTGGTAGACCAGTTCTCTCTGTCAGTCAGCAGTGGTAGATGTTTATCTGTTTCTCCTTGATCACTCCATGTGCATTTGGATGAGGCCAAGGCTTTCTGCCAAGTGTACAGAGCTGATCCTTGTTAGCCAAAACCCCACATTGCTTGTAGCTATTGCTTCTGGCTTGATGACCCTCACTCTGTAACTCACTTTGAACAATGATAGGTCAATATAAATTTCTTGTGCTAAAAGGTGTAAGATCTCTGCTTTCCTTTCAGAGCACAATGAAATTAACATATTTTCTCTAACTCTCTGACTCTAATTTTCTTCAGCATTTTGATTTTATGAGGCCTTCAGTCCTGTCATTGATGTTAAATAAAAGATTAAGGGGCTGCAAGATTTTTTTTTTTAATATCTACTTCTCTATCCTGTAAGGAAGGGCACTATGGGTGGGCACAAGAGTTTTTAAGTCATTTCTCTATATATGTAAGGACTTTTCAAATAAGAAGTAAGCTTTTATTGTAGTGCCAGAATTTGGAAATATCTCCATGATGTTCATTTTCTGTCTTCTCATTCAACACTGGCTGCTTCTGCCACCTAACAACAAGACCTTCATTTTCCTGTAAGATTCTTAATTACTGCTTCTTTTTTTCCCCTGAAGTACCTCTTGTAAAAATAATATAGGCATCTCCAGTAACACAACTATATTTCTTCTTAATTAAGAAAATTTTCATGATGGGTTCAAGTCAGTCTCTTGTCACCTAATATAATGCTAAGATGGCATTCTTACCTATTTCTAAAAGAGTGTACCTAAGTCATACTGCCTTGAGAGTATTGAACAGAGTGAGCTATTTCCACTTTATAACAGTTGAAACTAAACCAAATATCTTTATCTGTAGAGAGCTAACTTAGATAGACTAAAATTTTTTCATTGACAATATGAAGTATTGTGAACCAACTGTACAAGTTCTATTATTGTGTGCATACCATTGGGGTGGTGTACAATTCTAGATAGTCTATTGCTACAAAATGACTTTCACTCTGAATCCTACTTTTTTTTAGCTATGTTAGGCTCAGTTGAGTGCTTTGAAAAATAAAGGTAATTATTTTTCTAGTTTTAACTCTGCCATAGAGGTATTTTTTGGTTGGTGGTGGATAAGTGCATAAAAATATATTTGATAGTATAAGAGTAAAATTCAACATGAAGTTCCACAGCTTCAGATTGGTTGTTCTGACTATTCAGAACTTTGTTGGGATGCAGACTTTGAATCTCAATAATTTCACTGAGTGAGTTTTTTATTTGTTGGTACTTCATAACAAAGTTTGAATGTGTGTATGTGTGTGTGTGTGTGTGTGTGTGTGTGTGTGTGTGTGAATTACTCATGCCAGAGATTCATCATATTCAATCAGTTTGGAGAACTGGAATTATTTACAAGTCTCTCATTGTTTTGTTTTTATTTTTGAGAGACATAATTTCTCCTGCTTTAAAGGATTCATTTTTGTTTCAGGTGTATGAGTATTTTGCCTCCTTGTGTGCCTATGCACTAGACATACGTAGCAATAGGTTCCAGAAGAGTGCACTGAACCCTCTAAAACTAGAGGTACAGATGGTTGTGAGCTGCATGTGGGTGCTGGGAATTGAGCATGGACCCTCTAGAAGAGCATCCAGTGCTCTTAACTGACTGCTAAACTATCTCTCCAGCCCAGATGCTTATACTTAATAGTCTTTGAATCCCTAAAATACTCCGTTATTTTCTCTCAGAATGATTATTCTGAAAACATGAGAAAATAAGATAATGAATGGTCTCTGGTTGTGCTAAAACAAATATCCTGATGCTTTAATTTTTTTTATTTTTAAAAATCAAATGTTGAAGTCATAAAGTGCTAGGTTAGTAGGAAAAGCCAGCTCAAGCAGCTTATGTAATGTTGGGAACTGCCAAGCTCCACCTTTGCCTGTGGTTGCCCAAGAATTTATACCAGTCTTGACAAGTTAGGTTATAACTGTAGAAATAGTCCCCAAATCTCAATGGTTTAACACAGCAACATTTATTTACTAGATATGCTGGGACTACATATGTCCTTTTGCTCCCCAGTCTTTTCTCTGGGTCCCAGGCTGAGACTTGGGACCTGCAACAGAAGGGCAGAGAAGGCATTGTAGACAGGCTCTTTGTGTGGTTGCCTGTGAAAACCACAGAACAATGCCTGAATTCATGGATTATATGTCAAATTCTGTTATGGAAAGGATGTCAAATATTTGAGTGTGTCATGTGATTCTCTAGAAATAAATAGTGAAGAGTCTAAACTTCTGAAGACACACATTTATTCAGGACCTATCATGTTTCAGACCCTGTCTGACACTAAAAATATGACAGTACATGAGGAAAACACAAACTCCATAAATTCTTGGGGCTTTCATTGAAGAAATAAAAGTGTGTGGGGGGGGGAATAAATACTTTTTCTTGAAGAAAAACAAAACAGATCAAAGATTAACTGTGCTGAAATGTTGGGATTTTAATTCAGACAGAATAGGCAGAGAAATTCATGGGGGTTGGGGGAAGATGATTGAGCACAGAATTTTGAAAAGAGAATGGAAGCCATTCCTAGCCTAGATGTGTGTGGGGAGGGGGAGGGTGCTTTGAGACAGAACAGCAACTGCTAATGTCCTAAGTCAAGAACACAAGTAGACAGGACATCCTGTATATCTAAAAAATCTAGAAGGAAATGAAGCAGAAGTTATGACCAAGAACCTCACAAATTAGCGCCCTCCAGACAATCAGAAAAGCATTGAATTTTTCTTGTAAATATATGGAAAACAATAAGAAGAATTTGAACAAGGAAGGGCACGATCTTATTTTTATTTACAGGAAATCCTTCTGTCCTAGAGCTTGAATACAAACCTTTTTAGAACAGAAGACTGGACAATGACCAGCCAGGATGATACTGTTAAAGGTCATTGAAGAGAAACGTACTAATGGATTGTACCAAGATCATGGCAGTACATTTGGCAGGCAGTAGTCATTTTGACAGAGAACTGGCTGGCTTTCCTGGCGGTGTGTAAGACTTAAGGGAATAGACATCCTCTGCTAGAATATTGGCAGAGCAATTGGGTGAATTAAAAGAAAGTTTGTTTACTAAACTGAGAACTCAGGACAGCTAAGGGAGTATCTCTGGTTAACTTTTGGACAAATTAAAATTTAAGATGCCTGCTTTACATCCAAAGTTGGTCATATGCATCTGGAGAACAGGAAAGATAGTGGATGAGATAGTTACCAGGAAGTCAGAGGTTTTCAACCAATCGCCTTTGGCCTTGTGCCTGCCCCACCCCCACCCACTGTCATCACCAAGGAAACCAGACTCCATAACCTGCCACTAAAGCTGGAATCATGGCAGACGCTAAGAAAGCGGTTTTGGGGCCGTTGGTAGGGGCAGTGGACCAAGGGACAAGCTCAACACGTTTTTTTGTTTTCAATCCCAAAACAGCTGAAGTACTTAGTTATCATCAAGTGGAAATAAAACAGGAATTCCCAAAAGAAGGATGGGTAGAAGAAGACCCAAAGGAAATCCTGCAGTCTGTGTACGAATGTATAGAGAAAACATGTGAGAAACTTGGACAGCAAAGCATTGAGATTTCCAACATAAAAGCTTTTGGTGTCACCAATCAGCGAGAAACTACTATAGTCTGGGACAAGTTAACTGGAGAACCTCTCTACAACGCAGTGGTGTGGCTTGACCTAAGGACCCAGTCCACTGTGGAGATGCTCAACAAAAGCGTTTCAGTAAGTAATAACTTTGTCAAGACAAAGACAGGCCTCCCAATCAGCACTTATTTCAGTGCAGTGAAACTTAACTGGCTCATTAACAATGTTAGGAAAGTTAAAAAGGCCGTTGAAGATGGCAAAGCTCTTTTTGGGACAGTTGACTCGTGGCTTATCTGGAATATGACCGGAGGCGTCAACGGAGGTGTCCACTGTACCGATGTAAGTAACGCAAGCAGGACCATGCTTTTCAACATCCATTCTCTGCAATGGGATGAAGAGCTCTGCAATTTTTTTGAAATTCCAATAAGCATGCTTCCCAGAATCCGGAGTTCTTCTGAGATCTATGGCCTCATGAAAACTGGGACGTTGGAAGGTGTGCCGATATCTGGGTGTCTTGGGGACCAGTCTGCTGCTTTGGTGGGACAACTGTGCCTCCAGGATGGACAAGCCAAAAGCACATATGGAACAGGCTGTTTCTTACTATGTAACACAGGCCAAAAGTGTGTAACTTCTGAACATGGCCTTCTGACCACAGTGGCTTACAAGCTTGGCAGAGAAGAACCTGTCTATTATGCACTGGAAGGCTCTATAGCCATAGCTGGTGCTGTTGTTACCTGGCTAAAAAGCAATCTTGAAATTATTAAGGCATCAAAGGACATTGAAAAACTTGCGGAAAAAGTAGGCTCTTCTTATGGCTGCTACTTCGTTCCAGCTTTTTCGGGGTTGTATGCACCTTATTGGGACCCCAGTGCAAGAGGGATTATCTGTGGACTTACTCAGTTCACCAACAAATGCCACATTGCATTTGCTGCCTTAGAAGCTGTTTGTTTCCAAACCCGAGAGATTTTAGATGCCATGAATAGTGATTGTGGAATCCCACTGAAACATTTGCAAGTAGATGGAGGAATGACCTCAAACAAAATTCTTATGCAACTGCAAGCAGACATTCTGTGCATTCCAGTGATAAAACCTTTGATGCCACAAACAACTGCCTTGGGAGCCGCCATGGCAGCAGGAGCAGCAGAAGGAGTTAGTGTGTGGAGTCTGGATCCCAAGGACTTATCAGTTGTCCAAATGGAGACGTTTGAACCTCAGATCAAGGCTGAAGAAAGTGAAGTTCGTTATTCCACATGGAAGAAAGCTGTGATGAAGTCAATGGGTTGGGTTATAACTCAGTCTCCTGAGAGTGGTGGTGAGGCCAGTATCTTTGGCAGTCTCACTCTGGGCTTTTATGTAGTGAGTAGCATGGTAATATTAATTGGAGCAAGGTACATCTAAGGTGCCTCACAAATCATGCTACCTCGTGACTTCCCCTGTTGAGAATGTTTTACCTAATGAGAGAATCCAGCAATTGTCTCTATGTGATGCCCCTATTCAGACTCTGAATTTGTTATTGGCCACTTTTTGCATGTATATCTCAAAGAAGACCCATGATGTGAAATAAAGCATAGCAGCAGCAGAAGAAAAGCTACAGCAATATTGGATTCTTTTTCTTTTTCTTAGCATTAACTGTTTTCATTCTGTTCCTCTATTAGGTCCCACAAAGAAACCAAACTACACAACTCTTACTTATATTCAGGGAACCTAGGTCAGTCCCATGCAGACTCCCTGGTTGTCAGTTCAGTCTCTGTGAGCCCCTTTGAGCCCAGGTTAGTTGATTCTGTGGGTTTTCTTGTAATGTCCTAGGTTCCTCTGGTTCTTACAATCCTTCCTCCCTCTCTTCAGCAGGATTCCACATCTCAGCCTAGTGTTTGACCTCGAGTCTCTGCATCTGTTTCCACCAGTTGGTGGATGAAGTATCTCTAATGACTATTGGGCTAGACACCAATCTATGAGTATAGCAGAGTATTGTTAAACGTTATTACATAGACTTTTTTTTTTTTCTTTTAGTCATGTTTGGTTCTATCCTAGGTCTCTGGGCCATCCAGCCTCTGAATCCTAATGCTTTATGTATCAGGGGTGGGCTCACTCTTGTGGCATGGGTCTCAGGCTGGACCAGTCATTGGTTGCCCATTCCCACAACCTCTATGCAATCCTATACCCTCAGCCCATCCCATAAGGCAGAACAGACCTCAGTTTGAAGGCTATTGTGGCTAGGCTGGTATCCCAATCTCCCCCACTGTGTTACCTGGTCACAAGAGATGACCAATTGAAGCTACATATCCACAGTTGTTAGGAGTCTTAAATATGGTAATCCTTGTAGATACCTGGGAGTTTCCCTTATACTATGCTTTTAGCTAACCCTGAAATAGACCCCTTTCCTGTTGACTATTTCAGTACTATCCCCCTACTCACCTCCAGTCTACCCATGAAACCTCCTCTAGTTCCCCTATGCAGGGAGATCTGGGAGTCCCCCTTGTTACTTAACCTCTCTGGATCTGTGAATTGTAGCATGGCTATCCTTTACAGCTAATTTCCACTTGTAAGTGGTTACATACCTTTTTTTTTTTGTCTTTTAGAGTCTGTGTACTTCTTTTTTGATTGAATTATTTGGTTTGTTGGTGTCTAGTTTCTTGAGTCTCTATTTTGGAAATTATCCCTGTATCAGTTGTGGACACCTTTTCCAATTCTGTAGGTTGCCATTTTGTCCTATTGTTGGTATCCTTTGCCTTATACAAGATTTTCAGCTTTATGAGGTCCCATTTATTAGTTGTTGATCTTAGTGCCTATGCTATTAGTATTCTATCCAGAAAGTTGTCTCCTATGCCAATATGTTCAAAGCTATTCCCCACATCCTCTTCTGTCAGGTTTAGTGTAAGGATTTATGGTGAGGTCTTTTATACACTTGGACTTGAGTTTTGTGTAGAGTGGTAGATATGGATCTATTAGCATTTTTCTACTTCCTGATATCCAATAAGACCTGCACCATTTGTTGAAGAAGCTTTTTTTTCCCATTGTATAATTCTGACTTCATTGTAAAAAATCAGATGTCCACAGGTGTGTGGATTTATGTCCGGGTCTTTGGTTCAATTCCATTGATCTACTCTGTCTGTTTTTATGCCAATACCATGCAATTTTTATTACAATAGCTTTGTAGCAGTCCTTGAGGTGAGGGATGGTGATACCTTCAGAAGTTCATTTATTGTACAAGATTGTTTTAGCTATCCTAAATTTTTTTGTTTTTCCATATAAGTTTGGTATTGTTCTGTCAAGATCTATACAAAATTTCATTGTAATTTTGGTGGGAATTTCATAGAATTTATAGATTACTTATGGTAAGATGGCCATTTTTACCATGTTAAACATATTGATCCATGAGCATTGGAGAGTTTATATTCCGATATCTTCTTTAATTGCTTTCTTCAAAAACTTGAAGTTCTTGTCATACATCTTACTCGATTTTTGTTTAGAGTCACCCCCAAAACATTTTATTATTTGTAGTTATTGTGAAGAAGGTCATTTTTCTAATTTTTTTCAGTCTGTTTATTATTTGCATATAGGAGGGCTACTTTTTTTGGTTTATCTATATCTAATCATTTTGATGAAGATGTCTATCAGCTGTAGGAGTTTCCTGGTAGAATTTTTGAGGCCACGTATGTATACTATCATATCATTTTCAAATAGCAATTCTTTGACTTCTTCCTTCCAATGAGCAGCCTCTTGGAATCCTTTAGTTGTCTTTTTGCTCTAGCTAGGACTTCAAGTACTATATTGAATAGACATGGAGAGAGTAGACATCCTTATCTTGTTCCTAATTTTACTGGAATTGCTTTGAGTTTCTCCTCATCTAATCTGAAGTTTGGCTGTAGGATTTCTGTGTATTGCTTTTATTATGTTTATGTATGTCCCTTGAATCCCTGATCTCTCTAGACTGAACTTTGTCAAAGACTTTTTCAGCATCTAATGAGATGATCATATAGGGGTTTTTTTTTTTTCTTTCAGTTGGTTTATATGGTAGATCACACTGATCCATTTTCATATGTTGACCCATCCCTCCATCTTTGGAGGATGATTTTGTTGATGTTGATGATTTAGTTTGCTAGCATCAATGTTTATGAGTAAAATGGCCTTTTATCGTCTTTCTTTGTTGAGTCTTTATGTAGTTTGAGTATCAGGGTGACTGTGATATCATAAAATAAATTTGGCAATGTTTCTGTTTTGTGAAATAATTTGAGGAGCATTGATATTAGCTATTCTTTGAAAGTCTGATAGAATTCTGTGCTAAAACTGTCTGGCCCTGGGCATTTTGAGGGTGAGAGAATTAATGATTGCTTCTATTTCCTTGGAAGTTATAGGTCTATTTAAATTATTATAGGTCTATTTAAATCAATCTTCATTTAACTTTGACAAGTAATATCAATCAAAAAATTGTTTATTTCTTTCAGATTTTTCCAATTTTGTGGAATACAGGTTTTGATCTAATGATTATTTGAATTTCTTGGGTGTCTGTTGTTAGGTCAACCCCATTTCCTTTTTTATTTTGCTAATTTGGATATTCTCTCTCTGCCTTTTAGTTACTTTGGATAAAAGTTTGCCTGTCTTGTTGATTTTCTCAAAGAACCAACTCTTTATTTCATTGATTTGTGTGTGTGTGTGTGTGTGTGTGTGTTGTTCTCTTTGTTTCTGTTTTATTGATTTCAGCCCTCAGATTATTTATTGCTATCTATTCCTCTTGGGTATATTTCTTCCTTGTGTTCTAGAGCTTTCAAGTGTGCTGTTAAGTTGACAATATGAGATTTCTCTGCACTTAGTGCTATGAAATTTTTCTCTTAGCACTACTTTTATTGTATCTCATAAGTTTGAGTGTGTTGTGAATTCATTTTCATTGAACTCTAGGAAGTCTTTAATTTTTTTCTTTATTTCTGTCTTGACACAGCGGTTATTCAGTAGAGAATTGTTCTATTTCCATGACTTTGTAGGTTGTCTATTGTTTCTGTTATTGAAATTCAGCTTTAGTCCATGGTGGTCTGATAAAATAGGGGACTATTTTAGGTTTTTTTTTTTTTTTTAATTTATTGAGACCTGCATTGTGATTGAGTGTGATCATTTTTTTAGAAAATTCTGTGAGGTGCTGAGAAGGAGGTGTATTCTTTTATGTTTGGGTGAAATGTTCTGTACATATCTGTTAGGGTTGAGTCATAAGGTCTGTTTAGATACATTATTGCTGTGTTTATTTTTTATGTGGATGACCTGTCTGAAGGTGAGAGTGGGATATTGAAGACTCCCACTATTGTGTGAAGTTTGATGTGTGATTGAAGCTTTAGTAATGTTTCTTTTACAAATGTGAGTAGCCCTGTGTTTGGGGTATAGATATTCAGAACTGAGATACTAATTGATGAGTATAAAACATTTTTCATCATCTCTTTAATCTTGGTTGTAAGTATATTTTGTTAGATATTAAAATGGCTGCAGCAACTTTCTTCTTGTTTTCATTTGCTTAAAAAATCTTTTTTCAACCTATTACTAAAGAGGTAGTATCTTTCCTGTTAAGATGTGTTTCTTATATGGTGAAAAAAAAAAAAAAAAAAGAAGAATCTTGTTTTCATATCCATTCTGTTAGTCTTAGTCTTTTTATTGAGTCCATTGATATTGAAAGATATTAATGACCAATGATACTAATTGGTGTGTGTGTGTGTGCATGTGTGTGGTTTTTTGTTTGTTTGTTTGTTTGTTTGTTTTTTGCATGCATGCATGCTTCCCTTCTTTTGGTTTTGTTAGGGTGAGATCATTTATTTCCTGTGTTTTCATGGGTGTAGTTAATATGCTTAGGTTGGAGTTTTCCTTCTAGTACCTTCTGTAGGGCTTAATTTGCAGATAGCTATTGTTTAATTTTGACTTTGTCATAGAATATTTTGTTTTCTATCATCTATGATGATTGAAAGCTTTGCTCCATATAGTAGTTGAGGCTGGCATATGTAGTCTCTTGGAGTCTGGAAGATATCTGTCCAGACCTTTCCGGCTTTTAGAATCTCCATTGAGAAGTTGGGTGTAATTCTAGTAGGTCTGCCTTTATATGTTTGTTACTTGGCCTTTCTCCGTTGCAGGTTTCCATAGTCTTTCTTTGTTCTATATGCTTAGTGATTTGATTATTATGTGGCTGGGGGCTTTCTTTTCTAGCCCAATATTTTTAGTGTTCTGTTATCTTCTTGTACCTTCATAGGCATGTCCTTCTTTAGGTTAGGAACATTTTCTTCTATGATTTTTATTAAAAATATTTTGGGGTCTTTGAGCTGGTGTTATTTCCTTTCTCCTACATATATTATTCTTAGATTTCCTGGATGTTTTGTGTCAAAATTTTCTGATTTAACATTTTAACATTTTCTTTGACCTGAGTATCAATTTCTTTTATCATATCTTCTACATCTGAAATTCTCTCTTCTATCTCTTGTATGCTGTTAGTAATGCTTGCATGTGAAGCCCCTGTTTGATTAACCAGATTTTTCCATCTCTAAGATTCCTTCAGTTTGTACATTGCTTTTATTTCCATTTTCAAATCTTCAATAGTTTTATTTATTTATTTCACCTGTTAGGTTTTTTGTTTGTTTGGTTGGTTGGTTGGTATTTTTGTTTTTATTTTGCTTGTTTGCTTATCTTTCATTAAAGGTTTTTATTAATTTCCTCAAACTGCTTGCTTGTGCTTTCCTTAAGGCATTTCTTCATTTTCTCCAATTGCTTTTGTTTTTCTGGATTTCTTTAAGGGATTTATTTATTTCCTCTTTAAAGAGCCTCTATCATCTTCCTAGGATTGGTTTTAAGATCATTCTCTCCTGTTTCAGCTGTATTACAATATCCAGAGCTTGCTGTAGTAGGATAGCTGGGCTCTGGAGGGATATATTACCCTGGCAGTTGTTGATGGTGTTCTTACACTGGCCTCTAGGAATCTGGGTTTGGAGCATTTATTGGTTTAGGTGCCAATTTCTGAGTTTATCATTGTCTAATGGATGTTTTCTCCCTTGGTTTTCATTTTCTTTCTGTTCTTCTAGCCTGAGTGGCCAGTGATTCTGCTGACTGGTATCTTCTCGGGTCTAATAGGATATCTCCTTTTGGAAGCCTGTGTGACCTCTAGGGGTTTGCCTGTTGCCATGGCATCTGGGTTTTCAGGTTATCAACAGCATGGCCTCCAGCAGAGCAATAGGCTTCTGTTGGAGTTGTGAGCCGAGATATGGAGATGAGTGGAGAAGGCACTGTTGGGAAACTGATAGGCTCTGAGGAAGGAAGCATTAACATCTGTGATACAGTCTTCCCTAGAGTACTGACATGGCCTCTGGTGGAACAGTGGGCTTCTGCCAGAGTTGTGGGACTTTTTAAATTTTTATCCTAACTTTCCTTTCTTAGATGTGTTTTTCCTTCTTTTACTAACATGTCAGTTAAGTTCATTTATAGTTAATTTTTACTTTATTAAAAAGTAATAAAATCTGTCATTTAATCATCTTCTGTGGTTTTGCATTTTCAAGTGAACTGATCACCTTCTCCTGATCTTGCTCTTTTTATCCTTCTATTAGGAGTTTCTCAAGTTTTAATTAACTGAATTTTAGCTGGAAAATATGACATTATGGTTTCTCATGTGTGGTTGTTATGACTTTATTTTTAACTGAATAATCTATTAGTTAGTAAATTATATGTTTGAGAAACTGTTTTCTTTTTAAGATTCATGCCTACTTTTTCAAGCATTTTTAGATCCACATAGCCATGCTAGTTCTCTAAGCACTTGCATTTCAGAGAGTATTCCAATCTCCTAAGCTTTTTCTATTGTTCCGTCCTCTGAGCACGTATCCCAAAGTCTCCCCAGGGTACCTCTCATGATTTGTCCTAACTAGCTCAGAGATCTAAAGTGTGAAAACTCGAAGTACCCGAAGATCCTTAATTCTATATCTGTTGCATTACGTTTTTGCTTCCCTAGACAAAGGCAGATCATCAGATTTGGCTAAAGTACCTGTAATTAATAAGTAAAACAGTCTTTACATATGACATAATTTTTAAGATGTGTTTAATCTGATGAAAGAAACTGTTAATTCGCCAGGGAAACTTTGAACATAATCTGGACATTTGTTTACTTCCCTAAGAAATTTTGTAAACAATTAAATGAGCAAATGACTTTGACAGTCATACTTCTCTTTTCAGTAAAAAAAAAAAAAAAAATGATTTGTAATGCCATTGAAGATGTCATAGCTTCAGAGACTTTTCCAAAGCAAATTAAAGTGTATTTTAGTTCTCAGAATATCTTCATGTGCACTAAATAAATTTAATAATAGCAACAATCAATGACAAAGATAAATGATTGTCATCACCATTCTGATGGACGCCTCTGATCGCCAAGCATTAGAAGTGACAACTCAAGGTTTTACCATGTAAATATGACTAGGCCAATGGTGAAACATGTATCTTATGACAGAAACTTCCAACGTATTCACATTTCAAATTTCCTCCAACCCAGAGTTGTTGTCTATGGGTAAATTCTCTCTGTGTTCCAGCTTATGCAGACAGTGAACTTTTGGAAATGATGGATTCTTCAAAAGTTGTCATTGAATAAAACATTTATCAACTTATTAAGAAACACGTTTGATCCGTTCAGCTGCCCATTCATAGCTTGAGGCTTTCTTTACTTCTAGCATGCCCTGGCTCTCCTCAGTTCTGAGACCTGGTGAGGTTGTCCCAACAAGAACATAAGGTTAGAACACTGCTCCTTCTGTTTCCTACAGGGCAGTCATGCATCTTCTCTGAAGACTGTGGTTTCCTATTCAAGTCTCTCAGTTCCAGGAATGCTGTTCTTTCCTTCCTTCTTAAGCCTGGGCTGGAGTGAGTCCCTATGCTCTGTCCATTGTGCCTCTCAGCATCCTGCCCACACCTTTGTAAATACTCTCTTCCTTCAACCAATGATCAGACTATCCAATATGAATGTGCTAGCTGTCTGTTACCAGGACCTTAAAATGTACAGCTTAAGTTAGGGTAAGCGTAAGTTTCCTAGCCAAGCCAAAAAGTATTCATATGCAGGCCTCTATTAATGCTGTTTTGGAAAGCATTGACTCTTTTCATATATTTTTCATTTGGGGATTATGAATTTTCTGAATTCAAATCATAATCAGATCCAAAAGAGTTTTAATGATGTGTGTGTGTGTGTGTATAATACAGTTTAACAGTAATAAAAAAATAAGAAAAACAATTTTTTCTGTTTTCAAAGCTGAAAGAAAGTCAATGTATTGATTTACCTTGTTGTCATTAAAAAAAAAACCTCTTTGCAACACCAAACTGAAGAAGGCTTTGGCAATAGTAGACTCTCCTGATCTGCAGGCTTTGGCTAATTGGGACAGGCTGACGTACTGTGGAGGTTCGCTGTCCAAAATTCAAAATAGGAGAGTGGAATGATGATTATGCTAGAGAAGGGATTTTTAAATAGCTCATTTCCAGAAGTTTCTGTGCATGACTGAGGACCATCTGTACACACCACATTCCCCCCTGATACCCCCACGGACACACACACACAAAGGGTGGGAGAGGGGGAGAGAGAGAGAGAGAGAGAGAGAGAGAGAGAGAGAGAGAGAGAGAGAGTTGGGAAGAGGAAAAATCAAGCTTTCAGAGAAAATGTGTGATTCTCATAATTCACGTGGATGTTTGGAGACTAAATGAGAATAGAAGTTATTATTCTCCTTTTGAGCCCGAACTGGGCAGCAACATGCTGACAATCTTGGTATTTTCTTTCAGTTGGTTACAATTCAAGTGGGAGGGGAAAATGTTCCATTCCCTTTCTCCTCCCTCATTTCCCTACCACGGGCTAATTTTTAATACAATGCCATAAGGAATGCTATCACTCAAAAAATAAGAAAGGAAGGAAATTACATAATGGCTTGGTCAATGTTGATAGATTTCCACTGTTGAAGTGGACCATCAACCTCTGGTAGTTTTCCTGCTGCTTATATAAAAATTAGACTGGCTATGTCTGTTCTTTCCTTTGCATTTAATAAAAACAATTTTAAACCTGAAGTACTAATAGCTGAAGTCACTAAGAAGCAAATTTTCTCTATAAAGTAGAGCAAAAAGTGGTTCTTCCATTTTAATCTTTTTTAAATTTTACAAATCAGCATATATTCATTTCAGAAAATGATAACTGCATTTGACATATCCACACATAGATAGATGCTTTGCTCATATTGATCATCCTTTCCCCTCACTTTTCTTCTCTCCTATTGGTCCATTCCACTTCATGTTGCTAAATCGTTCCCATTCTACACCTGTACTTTCATGCCATGTGTGTACTTACATGTACTTACATAAGCTCTGCCCCTTTAATACCAAACTGAAGTGATGACACACCCTTATGAGCCTAGAACCTTAAACTATTGGAGGTCCTTCTTTCCTGCTATGAACTGGTGCAACATCCTGCTCCAGGATGGGCAGAGAGTCCAAGCCCTGGGCACATTTGAGATGTTATATATCCAGCTTCATAGCTAAGGTGACTCTACTCCATCACTGCTAGGCTAGTGTGACCCTCACAGTCCAGGTAACTCAATTCTTAAAGTCCCTTGGCTGAGCTTTGCTGAGCATTCAGTCTTTGCCTTATCTGTCTGGAAAAACACTGATCATTTACTGTTCACAATACTAAGGTACCCTCTCTCAGTCACTGCTATGCCATTCCTTATTCTCCAAGGTCCAGATCAGCATCTTGCTCCTTCACAATCCTTCCTACTAACAAATTTAATCTTAACCACCCCAAGTTACTGCCATGGTTCTCTATTTAGGGGTCCACAGGCACCACCCAGTAATGCCCCAATCCTTCCAGGGCTTTTACTGCTGCTGGGCTGTGTTGGTTCCAGTTCCCAAAGTTACAATATTTTTTTCCCTCTGAGTTCCTAGTTTCTGGAGCTTGTATATCTTCTATCTCAGAACCATGTTTCAGCTGTTTCCTGACTCACCACTATCAGAACCACAGCCACATCCCAAACCCTTAGGTTTAAGCTACTGGTATGTGACATGGAATAGCAGGTTTCCAGTTTAGTGAAAGAATAAATCTACTAATACCTCAAAAACTGAACCTATGCCTCAAGCTCACATGGCACGGGAGTTGTGTAAGACCCTATATGCAGAAATCAAGCTTTATAGACAAGTTAAGAATTTGTGCCCTTAGATTTCAGCAGATCCATCACATAAGACTCCTAACTGAAAGAAGCAAAGTAGCAACAGAATCCCCAAAGCCTGTCATCTAGTCATCTATGCAAATACGATGTATAGCAGGAACTCAGATAACCTAGAGCCCAGAGGTACCTGAAGACATCACTAATGCTGATCACAGCTGAGGTGGATGCATGAAACCCAAACCAATGTGACCATTGCACCCTACTCAACTGGAACGTAGATGAAAGTGTTCCTCCACGATAGCCACTTCACAAAGTTTGGAAGAGTCGACTGATCTACCAGATGCACAAATATCAACAGAGGGACAAATGAAATGTGAAAAAGTCAGAAATTATCAGTCAATCAAAGAAGCTCAAAACTACAGTAACTAACCCCAAGGCATGCAATTTACAACCTTCCTGAAAGAGCTCAAAATATGGCTTTAAAGAAACCCAATGAGATACAAGATAAAAACTAATAATGCCCCGAACTTAGGAAAATAATGGTCTACAACAGAAATTAAATGAAATAATAGTTATAAACACCAAACAAAAATAATCAAGTTAATGAATCAATAAGGAAATGAAATTAAATTTTTTAAAAACTCTACCAAAAGTCTAGAAAAAGAATACAAAATTTTTTAATTTGAAGTCATACCTTTTGATATAATTAAATCAAGTGAAAAGGGAATGCAAAAGCAGTGAAAACAGCCTTGAAATTACTTCTTAAATGTTCCCAAGACTTATAGTTAGTTCCCAGACACTATAAGATCCTGTCTTCAAAACAAACAAGCAAAATTCAAACAACAGCTATTTTTAAAAAACCCTCCAAGTCTAATACCAATAATTTTAAAAGTATCAACTGAAAATTGTCAAATGATAAGCAAGACTTTACCTGCAGATTTCTTAGCAGAAATTTTGAAGATTAAAAAAAAAAAAAAGATTCTCTATCCAAGATGCTGGGAGGGGGAGGCTACCAATTAGCCTACAGCCTTAAAAGAGGCCTTTCAAAAATGGAAGAGGAATAAAAACTTTTAAAACTTTTCACATAAAAGTTAAAGGAATTCATTGCAACTAGATGTGCCTGATAATTGATGCAGAGAGAGTTTTTAAGGATTGTAGCTATCGTCATTAAAATATATACAATTATAGATAGATATGATAAATAGTTAAGCACATAGTTAAATCCAGAACACCCTAAGACAGTTATTGCAGCTTACATTTGATGTGTCCACCTTTGTCTTGAGAAGGCTTATGTATTGTAAGCAGTGCTTAGAGTGTTCAGAGCTGAGGCCTTTGAGAAATGTTTGACTCATGAGCATTCTGTCTTTAACAATATACTAATCCATTAATGGATTCAAAGATCTGAACAGATGGCTAGCATCCACTCCAAATGTGGAAGGTGAGGATCAACTGAAAGAAGTAGATTGCCCTTAAAAGGATGCAAGGTTTTTCTTACTCTTAAGGCTGCTTGTTGTTCTGACACCCTAACCACTGTGATATTGGGCAACAAATCTAACTTATTTGGCCAAAACCCACTAGGGAAATAAACCTTCTCTCCTTTTGTGTTATTTCTTTGAGTATTTATCAAAGTGGTAAAAGACTCTCAAAATTATAATGCTAGCACATAAGGCACATACATCTCTACTATAGAGATGATAGTTCAAACAGACAAAAACCATACCAGTGTGTTAAAAAATATTAAACCATAAACACAAATTATGTTGGGATAATACAATTCTAGAGGTTTTTTTTTTGAAACAGAAGCAGACTTACTATCAGTCTAAAATCATAGACTATAAGATGCAAACAACAAGAAAACCACAAAACAAAATGTACAACAGATTTACAAATGGTAGAGAAAAAAAGGAAAGCAGGGCTGTTGAAAACCATCAAGTCACACACACACACACACACACACACACACAGAGAGAGAGAGAGAGAGAGAGAGAGAGAGAGAGAACAAACAAGAAAGAAGCATGCTAGTGAGCAACTTCAAATCAGCAAGATGGTGCTAAGTTTTGTTCATCATCACCAAGACTGTAGCTGTATTAAATTCTGAAATTAAGGAATAAAGAAGAGTGGCTTAATGGATTAATAGCACATAGAGATCCAACCACAACATATAAAACATCCACTTATGACTTATGGACCTGTGCAGGGGAAAAGAGAAAGAGCAGAAGAAGAGTGTCCATGAAGATGAGAACAGAAACAAGGTGGATAAACCTATGTCTTAGGAGATAGGCTTAAAATTTTAAAAAATGTTACAAGAATCAAATAATACTATTATTTAGTGGCTAGATCTCTCAGTGGTTATGAGTGAGTCATTCTCTGGGAACGGACCTGAGTTCGATTCCCAACATTTATGTCGGGTGGCTCAAAACTACCTGTAACTCCAGTTCCAGGGAATCTGATTCCTTTTCCAGCTTCCACAGGAATCCACATGCCTCTCTCTCTCTCTCTCTCACTCACTCACTCTCTCTTTCTCTCTCTCTCACACACACACATACACACACACAAATAAGTCAAAATATTGTTATTTAATGATAAAAAGGGAAATCTGTTGTAGTATGTTTTCCCGGGCTGTTTAGTCCCTGGAGTTCGGACCCTGACCCGCAGCGGCTTTTGTCCCCCAAAGAAATGAATCAGACGCTTATATCCTTTATACTGTTTGGCCCATGTCTCAAGCACATTACTAGCTAGCTCTTTCATCTTAAATCAACCCATTTCTATTAATCTTCCTGCCACGTGGCTCAGCCCATGGCTCACCCCGTGGCTCAGCCCATACCTCTACATATTCCTCCTTCAGGGGTAGGAACGATACTGACTTAACTCCGCCCTTCTCCTACCTGCTTGCCCTCTGATTCTCCACCCACTTCTATGGTGCTCTACATAGGCCAAAACAGTCCTTTATTTACAGCATACAGAGAACATTTCCACCACAGAAATCCATAATAAATATATAGATAGCCAAATTAGAGCACTTAAATGCATAATATATAGTAACATATATAAAGGCAGAGATACATACTGAAAAAATTAAAAGTGAGTGATCTAAATATCCAATACCAGAACTGTAATGGCTAAATAATCCAGAGAGAAATTACCAGAAATGTTTCAGTTTGTATCAAATGAACCTAACATGTCTATACAATACTGTCTCCCCTAATGGGAGAATGTACATTTTTCTCTAGCACAAATGGAATACTCTCTAGGGTAGACAATTTGTTAAGTCACAAAGCAAACCTTAACAAATAAACAAGCATTAAAATCCTTCATAGCTTTATCTCAGACCACAGTGTTATAACTAGACCTCAATAACATTAGAAATTTTGGGAAATCCACAGACACATAATGTTTAATCACAAATGGGAGACTATAATCATAATTGAGAGACCTAGGCAGTTAGAGAAGCACCCTTTCAGGTGTGTCTGGTTTGTGATAGAATTAAATAAGGAAGGGTTTCCCAGAGTGTGATAGGCTGCAAGTCCCTAAGGAATAAGAAGGAGAAAGAACAGAACCAGGGCTCAGCCATTTCTTCTCTGTCTGCTCCTGACCACCGTGAGATGCCATACCCTTCTCACAGTGAATAAAACTGTGAGATAAAATAAATTTTTCTTCTTTAATGTTGTTTTGTCAAGATGTGGAGTAATTAATTGTTGAAAATATTTTTGTGGAAACAAAAACTAATAAAGTAGTTATTATAAAACATGTCCCTGTATAATCAATAAGTCAAAAGAAAATATAAACATAACATGTAACAAATGGCAATGACACACATACTGAAACTTAAGCACATAATACAACCAGTTCTTTGACATGTTTATAGTAATAAATGTCTACATTAAAGAAAGATTCAAAATAATTGGTTAGACTAATTTAATAATTAGTCTAACAATTTTCCTTGAGGAACTAATGAGTAGAACAAAGTAGACCCAAGATTTCCAGAAGAAAGAAGAGGTAATAATCAAAAGAGAAATCAAATGGAGAACAAGAGAAGAATAAAAAGAGTGAGGGAGGCATTAAAGAAATAAAAACGATAAGTGCTTGGTTACTCTACAAAAAACAAGGACCGACAAAAAATAAACAATGAAAGTGTGCAAATTATGAAATAAAAGGATCAAAGTAGATTACTATAGATGATAACATGCTAATATTAGATAACATGAAAGAAATAGTTGCTTTAAAAAAATGGTCGAGTCAAGAAGAAACAAAACCCTGAACAGACTGCTAACAAAGTTTTGGAGGGTAATTAAAATAGTTAATCAAAGAAAAGTCCAGAAGCAGATGATGTCACAGTTGAACTCCACCAACCATTAGAACAACAAGTATATTATCAATATCTCTTAATGTCTTTATGAAAAAAATAGAGCAACAATTTCAAATGCATTCTATAGCACCTTGGTCCCTACACAAAAATTTAACATAAAGTAAATGTACAGGCTAATTTGTATGGCAAGTGTCAACAGAAAAATAAAAACAATATTAAATTAAGCCAAAAAATGTTTTTATCCACACCTCATGACCAAATGGAATTTATCCCTGGCATGCAAGGCGGGCTTAATATTCACAAATCTATATGAAAGAGCACACTGAATGGTAAAACACATGGAATAATATCAGTTGGTATAAAAGAGAATATGCACAGTTTCATGTCTTTTTTTAAAATAAAATTCTTTGTTAGTTTGTTTAGTTTAGATATAAGAGGAAAGTTGTTCAACATAATAAAGACATTTATGAAACACTCCTGGCTCACATCATGGTCAATGGCAGAGGTGGAAAGCTTTCTCCCATAGAGCTGATATAAGGATAAAGTGACTTCTGTCTTCTTCCAACAGTATAGTCCTGGAAATGCTGTTAAAAAGCAGTTAAATTAGAAAATAAAACAAGAGATGAAAATCTTTAAAAGAAAGAGATAAAATCCCTCTCTATAGATAACATCATCCTTTATAAACAGATGTGTAAAAGATCTGCCAAAAATAAACAGCACCAGCAGCTATTAGATCTGAAAAATGGATGCAAGATTGCAAGATATGAATCAATGTACAGCACTTGATAGTATGTCAACTCACAAACAACAACCAAGCTCAACAACTGAATTTACAACAGCATCAAAAGAAATTACTTGGTGATAAAGTTATTCAAGAATGTGAAACACGACAAACACTAAAAAATACAAAATATTAAATATACAAATAAATAGAAAGCCATTCCATGCTTATGGATAAAAAAATTTACTGTTAAAATATTTACGGCACATAATGATATATATAATTATATATTTAGCTATATTATATGCATTATATAATATACATTAGTCTTAATCAAAATTCTAAATAGCATGCTTCACAGAAACAGAATGAAAACAATGATGAAATTTTATGGAACCAGAGATGACCCTGACTAGCAAAAGCCATTCTCAAGGGAAAAGTCAGAGGTATCACATTGCACACATTGTATTAAAATTACATGGTAAATCATAATAATCAAAACCATTGGGTACCTGCATAAAAACAGCAGCTACTGGAACACAGATCCTCAAATAAATGCAAATCTATGGGGACAACTCTTTTTGGAAAGGACACAATGAAGAAAGGTTTTTTTTTCAATAAATATTACTGAGAAAATTGGATATAATCACAAAAAAATAAAATTGAATCTTTATATACAAACTCAAAAGTGGATTAAAGACCCAAATATAAGATCATAAAGAATAAAACTCTTAGAAGAGAAAACTGGGGAAAGCCTTTTAACCGTTTGCCTTGGCAATGACATGTTTATACATAACACCAAAAATGTACTTTGTAAAAGCAAAAATAAAATTAATGAAACTGACTCCAACTATAAAACTTCTGCATAGCAAAGTAAATGATGGACAAAATTAAACTGTAGCCTTAGGCTGGGAAAATTATTTATAATCTATATGCCTAATAAGTAGTCAGTGTCCAAATGATACAAGAAAGTACATGACTATAAAGAATTATCTAGTTAAAATGAATAAAAAAGAGATTTCTTCCGTGAAAAAAAATAACAATTGCCAACAGACATTGAAATTTACTTATCATTAATCCATAGGTAAATGCAAAATGAAAATTGCTGGGAGCTGCCACATGACACTGATTATAGCGGTGGTTTCCTAAAATCAAATCATAAATGTTAGTCAGGAAGTAGAGAAAAGAGCTCATGCCCACTGTGAGTAGAAATGCAGATGAGTACAGCTATTATAGAGGAAAGTATAAAGGATTTTTAGGAAATCAAAACTATATGTTTTCTTTTGTGTATCTACCACCAGAAAATATGAGTATCTTTTTATTACAGCTATCTGCAGTTCCCAGGCATCCACAGCTGCCATGATCTGGAGATAAGCATCCAAATGAGATGAATGTTCTCTCTCTCTCTCTCTCTCTCTCTCTCTGTGTGTGTGTGTGTGTGTGTGTGTGTGTGTGTGCAATTACTAGCAATAAAGAAAAACAGTGTCTTCCCATTTATCATAACGTAAGTGAGGGTGGAGAACATTATGCTAAGTAAAATAAAACAGATGCACAAAGACAAATGTCTTTCTGGAGACTTCCAGGATGGTATAGAATCTGCCTCATAAATACAGTGACAACCTCAAAATGGCAATGGACTAGTGACTATATCCAGTCCCATGTGAGACAGGATTGTGAGTGGCTGTGACAGCTGTTATATGGCTTGGTTGTGGATGATAAAATATGCAGCTGAGGCTAGCTGTCTGATCAGAAAGAATGTATATGTATGTATAAGAGAGAAATTTTCATGGGAAAGAGACATGTGCATGCTATCCTCTGCATTAACCTCAGTTTGGCAGGAAAAGCAGAAATGAGGGAATGAAATGGAGGTATTGGTTTGCCATTTTTAACAGCTGGCAGGATGCAAAGGAAAGAGTACAAACTACATGTGCCCTAATGATCTAAGATTGTAGGGGAATAGTTGAACAATGAACAGACAGGTGGGGGTGGTTAAGGTACAAGTAACGTTAGATAGCTCTCTAGCCCAACTTTTAAGGCAGAGAAAGGAAAAACTCGTGATTCAGCATGTAAATAGTGGCCTTAATGATGATCTAGTGGAGAAAACTATGATAACTGCTCTGCATCAGAAATACTTAAACTGAAGGAGACCAAACTGAATGAAACAACTTCTCCCAGCTTGGTTCAGGAGGCAATGGAACTTGAAGATCAATGGGATCAGTGTACATGCCGAGAAGTGGAAAAGCTGAGTAATCTAAGTACCCATCCCTCCCTGAGACAAAGGCTACAATCATCTGCAGCAATCCAGTAGAAACAAGTCCCCTACAAAGGCCCGTATGGACTTGATTATCACTGGCTGAGCTCCCCTTGTATATCAAGGGCTGGGAGACTAACAGAGAGAAGTTAGGCATTGTTGAAAGAAGGGAGCAGGAGAGAGGTAGCTTTAGATGTCCTGTTCACTGGGTCAGGCAGGACTGTATGGAAGATTGCAGTGTATTCACATAGGTCTGGGGTCTTAGAAGCTTTCCCCAGCTCTTTGGTGGGAGATGGTCTTTATGAGTCAGGCGGATCTAAATGATTTAGAATAGTTTGTGAGTCAGGTTCAGAAAATGCTAAAACATTCAAGAAGTAAGAGAAAAAAGGAAAAGCAGAAAAAAGGGGTCTGTCCCAGTCACTCATGGACAAATGTGCCAATATTTATGTAACTCACTTTCCTAGGAAAAATATGAACAGAAAGCCAAATAGCAGCTGCCTTTGAGTCATCCATACTCCTGTAAGTCACCCCTTTTCTACACTCATATAACCCCAATTCAATCATTGGTTCTGATCTGTTGCTAATGACCTATCTGGGGAGAATGTACATTTGTTCACATTGCCCCAGAGAAACAGTCATGGAGCTGAATCAAATGAATAGAAGCTCTTGATTATTTCCGATAGGAATACAAAATGAAACAGATAGGAATACAAAATGAAACAGACACTTTGAAAGCTGTCTTTCCAATACTTTTTTTTATTGAAAGCAAACGTTTCCTCGACATTCAACCAAAAAAATGCTACTTCTTAGTGTTCATCCAAGTGAGCACAACATTTTCATACAAAATCCTGTACTCCTCTTCCAGGCTGGATTTATCCACAGCCATCAAAACTTCAACAACAACCTCCACTGTATCCTGGCATGACAGTGTTTCTGTAATACTATCACTGGATTTTATTTTGGTGTCTTGTTTGATAGACTATCATTTCTTCATAGATAATATGATAAAATATTATTAACTATTATTTTTATATTAGATAATCTGTTTTCATATAAATAAAGCTGAACATACAAGAATTTGTTTCTCATTACTATGTTACTTTTGGTTTTTTTCCTTATCTTTCACATTATTTTTTCTATGAGCTGTTCAACAATTTTCTTTTATGATCTTTCCATAGCTTTTCTCCAGATTTTTAATATCATAGGCTGTGGCGAGCCGCTTCTGGCCTGCAGAACGACGAGTCACCACATGCACGATTCTTCTCGGCTCATACTTTATTGGAGTACAGCTCAGTTGTGAAATGGTGGAAAGAAGACCCCAAGCCTTAGATTCAGCCTGCTTATATAGGGAAGCCTGGCGTGTGATTGGTGCCCATCACAATGCCTCATTAACATATGGCTGGTGATTGGTTCAAAGTAATACTCATTAGCATATGGCTAGTGATTGGCCCAAAATAATGGCTCATTAACATATTTGAGGATCGCATCAGATAGGTCCTTTCTCAATGCCTAATTAGCATAAACACATCGGATTGGTCACTACTCGATGCTTAATTAGCATAAGCAGCAATAGAATGTTCTGGCAAGATGTGCAAAGGCAAACCACGCCCTACAATAGGCAATTAACCTGCACAAGATAAAGACCTCTCTAAGACCAACAATCAGTAAGTGGGATCTCCTGAAGCTGGGAAGCTTCTGCAAAGCCAAGGACACTGTCAATAGGACAAAACGCCAGCCTACAGAATGGGAAAAGATTTTCACCAACCCTACAAGTGACAGAGGACTGATCTCTAAGGTATATAAAGAGCTCAAGAATTTAGATCACAAAACCTTGAATAACCCTATCAAAAAATGGGGTTCAGAT
>PVIH01019593.1:0-27207 GCA_004025045.1 Sigmodon hispidus | reverse complement strand
GTTAATTTGAATATTTTCTTCTATGCCTATTAGTTAATTTGGCTAAGCATTTGCTAATTTTATCTTCTCAATGAAATGACTTTTTGTTTTTTTATATTTTATATAATTTTTCTGTTCATATTTTATTTATTTCAACCTTAATTTGACAATTTCATGTGTTCACTCTTTTTTCCGATTTCCTTTTGTTGTACATCTATAATGTGTGCTGCCAATTTACTAGGTAGAATACATTTCTATTTTATAAATATATAAACTTAGTTATATGTATGATCTTGACTCATAACTTTAAACCAATTTTTTTGAAAGAAAGCCCATACCCTACACTTCCTGTATGTACAGTAACAAGAGACTTGATAGCCTCAAGAACTGGGGTAGAACCAGAGAAACTTGGGAAACAATATAACAACAATGAAATGGATTCTCTGGTTGTTACCAAAAAATCTTGCTCTGACAGCAGATGCAGAGACTGACAGCCAGACCTTTTGCAGAGAAGACAGTCTATATTGAAAATCTTCATCAATTACCTCTGCTGAGAAAAAAGAACACCATGGAAGACAGACAGGAAAAATTATGGGAGTGTGTGGGGGGTGGAAGGGGTTAGAGTACACCATAACATGGCCCACTGAATTTAATAAGCAATGTTCACATGGGCTCACAGAGATTGAAGCGAAGCCGCACCGGGCTCTCTGCAAATATGGTCTGACTATTAGCTTGAGTTTTTTGTGGGATTATTAACAGTGAGGACAGGTGTATTTCTGACTCTTTTGCCTGCTCTTGGGATTCTTTTCCTCCTATGGGAATGTCTTGTCCATTCTCAATAGGAGGACTTTTATGTTGTCTTGTTATGTTTTGTTTTGCCCCATTTGGTCTTCAGCTCTTAGAAACTTGCTCTTTTCTGAATAGGACATAAAGGGGGAATGGGTCTTCGAAGAGGGGAAGGATCCAGGAGGATTTAGCACAGGGAAGGGGAAATGTGGTTTGGATGTATGTTGTGGAAGAAGAATCTAATTTCGATAAAAATTTAAGAGAAAACAAAACAAAAAGCGAGGCCTTTACTGAGTCATACAAATTTGGGTGTGTTATGTTTTCATTTTTCTTAAATTCTAAAAATTTAAAAATGTCTTTCTAAATATCTTCCTTGAATCACTTTTTATTCATTTTTATTTCTATGATTTAGTAAACTTTCTGTTCTTTCTGATATCATTGATATTAAACTTTAATCTGTGGTAGTCAGATAGGATGTTGAACATCTTTTATTGTCTTATATCTGTTGAGATATTATTATAATCACTGATTTTGAGGTAGAAGGAATATCCAGTAACAAGTCAAATTTTTCCTTTCAATAGAGAGTTCTTTCTGTATCAATTTGTTTTTCAAAATGATTGCTTGCAACTTTAGAGCTAATTTTAGGTCAAGAGGACAGGTGCATAGTCAACCTTTAAAGATCAAACCACTTCATCTAGTAGTCAAATATTTCGCTTAGGTGCTTTATATTCAACAGAAATGACTAACACTATATTTCGGTAATAGTAATGGGGAATTGGTGTAGTCTTCCAAAGAAGTAATATTCAAACAAATGACACACATATAGTAGCTATTAGGTAACATAGAGATAGTGATAAGAGACCTATAAACACTCAAATTATCAAAAAAATGATTTTGAAGAAGATATATTTTATAACATAAAATTAAGTTTCCTTTTCTTCTGTTTTTAATTATTTTAAGAATAAAACCCAATTGGCAAATTCTTAACCAAATTAAACAAAAAAGGAAAACCTATTTCAATAAAACTAGAAATTGAAAGGCAAACATGATATCAGATATGAATGAAATTCCAGAAAATCATAAGGACATCAATTATAAATTTGTTTCAATAAATTGAAGAACATGAAAAAAGTGGTGAGTTTTTACATAGTCAAATTAAACCTAAATTCAATGAATAATTCTAACAAATGCATACTTTGTAACCTGCTTGAAATACTAATAAAGTACTCCATATTTTGAATGGTAAAATGTAATATAAATATGATTTAATGTCTTAAAATAAGTAAAAGACTACAGTATTATGTAAGTTCTTTTAAATGACAATTCCTTCCTATGATGTCAGTGAGAAAGGCAATTAACTGTTTAAGTCAACTTCAAATGGGTTTCATCTGTCACACTTCTGTACCTACTGATGTTAGTATAAGAAAGGAATAATCCACAGGAGTACCAATTATTTGTTTTATGGAAATAATATAATGTTTTGCTAGTAGCAAGAAAAGATATGAGATGATTTAATGATGGATATGACTTCTACACTTGGATGATATTTCTTAAATTTCTTATAATTGCATAAAAGCACACACTAAAGCTTCTATTGCAGTTATTGTTACCACTACATGCATTCTTCCTGAATAAATACACATGAGAAGAAGAGTTTCAAAGCAGTTGTTTTAGAATTGCATAAGTAAAAAATGTCAGAATCCAGTCATCATAGCCTTCACATTTAAGGCTTGTGAACTATGCATCTCCACTTACATATGAAAAGATAGTGGAATCTCTAGAAATCTCATCGCCTGCAACTGAGTGATGTTCTTTTTAAGGGGGAATATTGGGAGGGGAAATGCAAAGTTACTTCAACAATTGGAGCTGAAATGAGATGCTAAAAATAAAAGAAAAAAATTAAAAAGCAGCAATAACAGAAACAAACAAAAGAAACTGTAGACTTACTACAAAAATCTACTATAACTTAAAAATAAAAACAAATGCATATCTTATAATTCCTTAAAACTGAAAAAATAAACAAAGCATTTAAATGTTACAAAGCCTATGATACCCTAATGTTAATCATAGCATTTCTTTATTTTCTTTTTTTACCCCTTCCTCTTTTTTATTTGGTGATATTACATCATACACCTCATCAAACTCAGTTATCAGTTCTTTCATTTTCATACCCACTCTTATGATCTCCCATTTATATAAAAGCCCATTCATACTGTTCAATTATCTATTGGGGCATAGCTAAACATCCTGTGGCCAATGCCTTAAACAAAATGAGACCTTCTTTTATCACACCTTGTAAGAGGATATCAAAGCAGAAGTGAAGCACTGTGTCATTAAACTATGTTCTAGGCTTGAGCTCTTGTTTACAATGACTTTTTCTTCTTCTTCTCCTCATCCTTGTCCTCCTCCTCCTCCTCCTCCTTCTTCTTCTTCTTCCTTCTCCTCCTCCTCCTCCTCCTTCTTCTTCTTTTTAAAGTCCACTAATGAGTGAGTACATATTCTGATTATCTTTCTGGGTTTGTAATAACTCAATCAGGAGGATATTCTCCAAATCCACCCATTTGCCTGCAAATTTTAGGATATCATTTTTTCTTACTGCTGAGTAGTACTCCATTGTGTAGATGTACAACAATTTGTTAATCCATTCTTCAATTGAGGGGCATCTAGGTTGCTTCCAGGTTCTTGCTATTATGAATAATGCTGCTATGAACATAGTTACGTTAATGATTTTGTGGTGTGAAAATACATCCTTAGGGTATATGTTTAAAAGTGGTATTGATGGATACTTGGGGAGATTGATTCCCAGTTTTCTGAGAAACTGCCATAATTCATTCTAGAGTGGCTGAACAAGTTTACACTACCACCAACAGTGGAGGAGTGTTTCCCTCATTCCGCATAAATAGGCAGTCATGTGTGTTTTTTATCTTAGCCATTCTGACAGGTATAAGGTGTTATCTCAAAGTTTTGATTTGCATTTTTCTGATGGCTAAAGATGTTGAGAAATTTTTCATTTTCAGCCATTTGAAATTCTTCTGCTGAGAATTTCTCTTTTAGTTCTGAACCCCATTTTTGAATTGGGTTATTTAGGGCCTTTGGCTTTAGTTTCTTGAGTTGTCTATATATTTCTGAGATCAATCCTCTGTCACTTGTAGGGCTGGTAATATCTTTTCCCCTACTGTACACTGTTGTTTTTTCTTAGGAACTATGTTCTTGGCCTTATAGAAGCTTCTCAGATTCAGGACATCCCACTCATTGATTGTTGTTCTTAGTGTCTGTGCTACTGGTGTTATAATTAGGAAGTGGTCACCGGTGCAAATTCGTTGGAGGGTATTCCCCACTTTCTTTTCAATCAAGTTCAGTAGAGCTGGGATTATGATAAGGTATTTCATCCACTTGGAATTGAGTTTTATGCAAGGTGATGGGTTTGGATCTATTTGAATTTTTCTATACGCTACCATCAAATATGCCAATACCATTTGTTGATGATACTATCATTTTTTCCATTGAATATTTTTTGTCTGTTTGCCAAAACTTAGGTGTTTATAGATGTGTGGGTTAATGTTAAGGTTTTCAATTTGATTCCATTGATGCACATGCCCATATGCCAGTATCAAGCTGTTTTAATTATTGTAGCTCTATAGTATAACTTGAAATTGAGGCTGGTGATGCCTCTTGAGGTTCTTTTGTTGAGCAAAATTATTTTGGCAATCCTGGCTTTTCTATTATTCCAAATGAAATTGAGTATTGTTCTTTCATGCTCTGTAAAAAGTTGTGTTGGGATTTTGATGAGAAGCGCATTGAATTTGTAGATTGCCTTTGGTATGATTGCCATTTTGACTATATTGATCCTACTTGTCCAGGAACATAGGTGATCTTTCCATTTTTAGATATCTTCTTCAATTTCTTTCTTGAGTGACTTAAAGTTTTTGTCAAACAAATCTGTTCCATCTTTGGTTATAGTTACACCGAGGTATTTAATACTATTTGCAACTATTATAAAGGATGATGTTTCCCTTCTTTCTTTTTCAGCCCATTTATCTTTAGTGTATAGGAGGGCTATTGATTTCTTTGAATTAATCTTGTATCCTGCTATGTTGCTGAAGGTGTTTATCAGCTGCAGAAGTTTTCTGGTAGAATTTTGTGGGTCACTTATGTATACAATCATATTATCTGCAAATAGAGATAGTTTCACTTGCTCTTTACCAATTTGTATCCACTTTGTCTGTTTTCATTCTCTTACTGCTTTAGCTAAAACTTTGATAATTATGTTGAATAAATAAGGGGAGAGGGGACAGCCTTGTGAAGTTCTTGATTTTAGTTGTATTGCTTTGAGTTTTTCTCCATTTAGATTGATGTTCACAATCAGCTTTTTGTAGATTGCTTTCATTATATGTATATATTATCCCTGTATTCCTGAACTCTCCAGTAATTTTATCATAAAGGAGTGTTGGATTTTGTCAAAGGATTTTTCATCATCTAAGGAGATGATCATGAGAGTTTTTTCCTTCAATTTATTTATATAATGAATGGCAATTACAGTGTTGTTGGATTCAGTTTGCCAGAATTTTGTTGAGAATTTTTGCATCAATGTTTATGAGGGAAATTGGTCTGTAATTTCTTTCTTTATTGTTTCTTTGAGTGGTTTGGGTATCAGGGTTATTGTGGCCTCATAAAAAGTACCTGGGAATATTCCTTCAGTTTCTACTGTATGTAACAGTTTGAGAAGTATTGGTATTGGCTCTTCTTTGAATGTCTGGTAGTTATCTGCACTGAAACTATCTGGGCCAATGCATTTTTCATTTGAGAGCCTTTTAATGACAGCTTCAATATCCTTTGGTTTAAGGGTCTGTTTAGGTCTTTAATCTGATTTTGATTTAATTTTGGTAAATGGTACCTCTCCAAAAAGCTGTCAATTTCTTTTAGGTTCTCCATTTTTGTGGAGTACAGATTTTCAAAATATGATCTGATAATTCTCTGGATTTCCTGGGTGTTTCTGTTGTTATGCTCCCCTTTTCATTTCTGATTTTGTTGATTTGGATACTCTCTACTTTTTTATTAGTTTGGATCAGGGTTTTTCATTCTTGTTGAGTTTCTCAAAGAACCAAATCCTTGATTAATTGATTCTTTGTATTGTTCTTTTCGTTTCAATTGTATATTTCAGCTCTAAGTTTGATTATTTCTTGCCATCTGCTCTTTCCAGGTGAGTTTGCTTCTAATATTTCTAGGGCTTTTAGCTGTGCTGATAGTTGTCTTATGTGGGATTTTTCTAGTCTTTTCATATAGACATCTAACGCTATGAAGATTCCTCTTAAGACTGCTTTTCATTGTGTCCCATAAATTTGGGTATGTCATCGATTCATTTTTATTAAATTCTAGTAAGTCTTTGACTTATCTCTTAATTTCTTATTGTCCCAAAGGTGGTTCAGTTGAGTGAAGTTTAGTTTCCATGAGTTGGTAGGCTTTCTGTGAATTTTGGTGTTCTTGAATTCTAACCTTAGACCATCATGATCTGATACTGTACAAAGAGTTATACTCATTTTTTGTGCCTGTTGATACTTGCTTTATGACCTAGTGCATGGTCACTTTAGAGAAAGTTCCATGAGGTGCTGAGAAATATGTGTATTCCCTCTTGTTTGGGTGTAGGGTTTGGTATGTATCAAATAAGTCCATTTGGGTCATAACTTCTGCTAGATCCCTTGTTTCTCTGTTGAGTTTCTGTCTGGTTCTCCTATCCAAGGGTGAAGGTAGGGTATTGAAGTCTCCCACAATTAGTGTGTCAAGTGTGATATGAGGTATAAGCTTTTGTAATGTTTCTTATACATATGTAGTTGCCTTGTCTTAGGGGCATAGATATTCAGGGTTGAAATTTTGTCTTGATGGCTTTTTTTTAAGATGAATAAGTACTGTCCATTCTGGTCACTTTTTATTAATTTTAGTTTAAAGTCTATTTTGTTAGATATTAAAATGGATTCACCAGCTTTTGTTCTAGGGTCATTTGATTTGAAATTCATTTCCCAACCCTTTACTCTGAGATTGTGTCTGTCTTTGAAGTTGAGGTGTTTCTTGTATGAAGCAGAAGAATGGTTTCTGTTTAGGGAGTGTCTTTTCATAGGTGAATTGAGTCCATTGATATTAAGGAATATTAATGACAAATCACCAATATTTCCTGTAATTTTTATAGTAGCTTGTATTTCATTTGTGTGTGTGTGTGTGTGTGTGTGTGTGTGTGTGTGTGTGTTTCTTCTGTAGGCTTATCAATTGTTTGTGGTTACACGGGTGTCTCTGGTTTTCTTAGGTTGAAGTTTACTCTCTAAGTCTTTTTATAGGGTTGGATTTATGGTTAGGTATGATTAAATTCAATTTATTAATTTGACAATAAATTGTCATGAAATATCTTGCTTACTCCATCTATGTTGATTGATAGTTTTCGTGGATACAGTAGTCTAGGTTGGCATTCATGGATGTTTAGTGTCTGCAAAATGTCTGAACAGGACCTTCTTGCTTTCATTATTTCCATTAAATAGTCAGGTGTTATTCTGATGGGTCTGCCCTTATAGGTGAATTGGCCTTCTTCCTTTGTAGCTTTCAATATTTTGTATTTATTCTGTAAGTTTAGTGACTTTATTATTATATGGCAAGCTGACATTTTATATTATGAATAAAGTCCTATTTTTTATCCATGTATCCCCTTGTTCAGACTTCCTTAACCCTCTGTCCCCTCCCAGTCACTCATTCTGCTCCCCATCACATTATCTCCTACCCAGCAACGGCAGGATGTCACAAGGTCTTAACGTGGCTTAATTCTGCATCCATTCCAGGCAATCTGCTTTCTTCACCCCAACATCAAGACTGAGTCAAATGTTCCTCTACAGGGTATGGGCTCCAAGGTGCCAGTCCAAGTTGTTTCATATCCCAAGCTGTTCAGTGGCTGTGGTATGCAGCTTGGGAACACATGCCTTTTTGTTTAAAGTCCACTAATGTGTAAGTACATCCCCTGCTTATCCTTCTGGATTTGTGATACCTCTCTCAGGAGGATATGGCCAACATACTTTTTTTGTGGTCTAGTCTATTTGGCTTTCTGTAGGCTTCTTGTATCTTTATAGATATTTCCTTCTTTAGGTTGGGGAGGTTTTCTTCTATGATTTTGTTGAATATATTTTCTGTGCCTTTGAGCTGGTGTTCTTCTCCTTCTTCAATTCCAATTATTCTCGGGTTTTGTCTTTTCATGGTGTCCCAAATTTCCTGACATTTTGTGTCATGATTTTTTTTGGTTTTAGTGTTTACTTCAACTGATGCATCTGTTACCACTATTGAGTCTTCCACTCCAGAGATTCACTTTTCCATCTCTTGGATTATGCTGGTTATGTTTGATTCTGAGGTTCCATGTCTTTTATTTCGATTTTCTATTTCCAGGTTTTTCTCAGTTTGTGCTGTCTTTATTGCTTCTATTTCAAATTTTAATTCAAAATTTAATGTAAAGTTTCTTTCACCTATTTGTTTTTTTTCCCTTGGTTTTCTTTATTTTCTTTCATGGATTTCTTCATCTCTTCTAATATTTCTGTTTGTATTTTCTTCTATTTTTTTAAAGAGGTTTTTTAATATATTTACTTTGAATGCTTCAATC
Organism: Sigmodon hispidus; assembly: GCA_004025045.1. Taxonomy (NCBI): domain Eukaryota; kingdom Metazoa; phylum Chordata; class Mammalia; order Rodentia; family Cricetidae; genus Sigmodon; species Sigmodon hispidus. Next base: position 18,818 of record PVIH01019593.1, on the reverse strand, counting down.
AGTTTCATAAAGCTGTTTTTAAGGTCATTTTCTTCTATTTCTTCTTCATTGTTATGTTCAAGTCTTAAAGCTATAGAGGTATTTGCTTTTTCTAGTGATGTCTTGTTGATCTTTGTGTTGTTATGTGTATTCTTGCATTGACGTCTACCCACTGTTTTCCCACTTCACTCTTGGTTAATTCTTGGTCAGTTCTTAGTGGGTTGTTTGTCTGAGTGCTTTTAATCAGCTGTGTGTTCACAGGTTGGCTGTTTTCCTTAGGTCCTAGTAATGTGACACCAGGTGTGGTATGCTCTGGGAGTGGAGGAAGTTGCCCCTTGACATCCCACCTCTCAGCTGTGCACCCAGGGACACAGTTGTTCTTTTGCAGCCACTATGTCATCTGTAGCCTGTGTGAATTGTGCTCTGGGAGCTGAGGTCACTGCTTGACCTCTCACCTACCAGCTATAAAACCAACAAGTCTGCTGCTCCTGCTCTGCTACCTTGCCAGTTTTGGCTGGTTCTGAATGGACTGTGGACTGTGAGCAGAGGTCACTGTTTCACTGCTTACCTCTCAGCTGTGCACCCAGCAAGTCTGCTGCTCTGGCACTGCTACCAAGCCAGAGCCACGGTCTGCGAGGACAATCAAAAATAGTTTTTTAATGTAAAAAGCCAACATAATCTTCCCTAAAGAATGTATTTGTTGGTCCCTATTTTTCTCATTTTAATTCAAGCAAGATTTAAGATATTTAACTTCTTCCTTTTATTTACTTACTAACTGATATCTAAAATATATAGTTTGGAGCCACATGAAGATGAGTTTCCCCTAAATTTTAATGATGGAATCAGCACACCTTTTGCATTATCCACAATATTCTGGACATAAAACTGAGGGTTATTTTATGAGTAGAAAGTTTTACCATTCTTGGGAAACCCATGTATTTAAATTTGCATATGGTACAATTATTTATACTGGAATAATTAATCAAGACTATAGTTCAGATATACCCACTGATGTCCAATAAAAGAATGTTTTAAGATATTTTAGAAAAATTCTTGATCTAAGCCCATTTTTATATTTTTATTGACTAGCCTGTATAGGCAGAATAATGCAACTGGCTTCTGTGTAGGTCTGACTACATTATTAGTGTTCCAGTAATCTTTTCTTTTATTTGTATAACCCTTCATTTTTGAAAGCTTTAATGATTTTATGACTTTTACTAAACTCCTCAGTGACATTTTCTTTCTTTCTTTTCTATTTCTTTCTATTTTTTTAAACTTTATTTATTTATTTATCTATTTGCCTTGGTGATTGCCTGGAACTGGAACTACAGACAGTTGTTAGCTGCCATGTGGGTGCTGGGAGTCGAACTCGGGTCCTCTGGAAGAGCAGACGGTGCTCTTAACCGCTGAGCCATCTCTCCAGCCCCTTCTATTATTCTATTTCTTTTTATTATTTTTTATTAAGAATAAAGTCATATTTTTTATCCATGTGTACCCTTGTACAAACTCCCTCCCTCTCCCTCCCATTCTAGTCACTCTCTCTTCTCCACATCTCTTTATCTCCTCCTCAGCTAGGTCAGGAGGTCTCAAGGTCCCAATGTGGCTTAGTTCAGCATCCACTCCTGGCAGATCTACTTTCCTCATCCCAACAACAAGACTGGGTCAAGTGTTCCTCTAGAGGGAGTTTTTTTTATCAAATTCTGTATCATTCTTTAAATACTAAAATATAAATCATGAAATGATATCCTCAAAACAATGCTCAAGCTCTATACTGTTGTATTAAGTTTCTGATCTGGCCTTTCTGGCCTAGCCTTGAGGTTCTGACAAGCAGGCACAGAGAAATACACAGACACTTACATTAATTTCATGCTGATTGGCATAGGGTCCAGGCATATAGCTTGCTAACTATTTACCCTTAAACTAAGCCATGATTCTTATCATGTTCAGCCATGTGGCTCAGTACCTTTTCTTAGAGCAGCATTTTAACTTTTTCTACTGTTTCTGCTAGTGACTCATCTGGTTATCTCTGCCATCTCTGTGGTTCTCTACTCTGCTCTTTCTGTTCACAGAGTTTTCTTAGTCTGGTAGCCCTGGACACACTTCCTATCTGCCTTTGGCCAATCAGCATTTTTACCAGTAAGTGAGACAATTATTTTCAATACAACGTAATTTCACTACATTATATCTTTATCATATTTATTCATTTCATTATTTAATTATTAATTTAAATATTATCTAGGATCGATATTTACCATCTCAGATGTTAAAAAATATGAAACAATAGTAACAACTATGTTATAAGATCCTATACTTCCATCCCTGTGTGCTTTGCTAATTATATGATATTTATCATTTCTTGTGTCAGAGGAATTTATGATTATCACAATGTGGTCCCTTTTTCATAGAGTAATATATATATTACCCAATATATTCATGAAAGTTAACAGATTTAACTATAAAACTAGATTAATATTTATACAGATATGTCTATTTAATTGCCATGTGTGATATAATTTTCAATGTACTTGTCACTTTTAATTTTGTTTTTAGTTATGTTTTTACCACTATGTTTATAAATGTTACTGGTAGAAATCTAATTCATATGTATATGTTACTGGTAGAAATCTAATTCATATGTATAGATGGACCTATGTTAGTCAAACTGACCCACTTTTGATTATGAGAAATGCTCCAATTTAGTATCAACGGGCAGCTTAATACTGACAGAATAACTTTACCTTCATTTTAAATTAATTTTCATATATCTTCAAAAGACACATTTTTAGAAATAAAAATGTCTAGTTATAACTATGAAACATAGTAATTAATGTAAATATTCTCATAAGTAAAATCAAAATATTTCATTCAGTTTTATATATGGTTTGTTATAAAAGTAGTTTGATAGCACTCTATGAGATTCAAACATGCTGGAGGCATGGGTCAGTAGTCAAAATCACTGACTTCGTTTTCAGAGGGCTCAAGTTCAATTCCCAGTAACTACATGGGAACTCACAACTATCTATAAATTCCACTTCCAGTGGTGCTGATGCCCATGGCAAAACTCCAAGACATATAAAATAAAAATAAATAATATCAGGAGATTCCCAAATACAGACATACTTAATGTGCTTTTCATATGATATTTGAGAATCAGTTTGAACAGTTATTGAATCTATCATTATTTTTAATATCATTTACTCTAATAAACTATATTTTGTAAATTTCTACATAAATTATGTGTTCCAGGTTATGGTTCATCAGAGAACTTTGTAAAATTTAAGTGCAAGAAAAGAGCAAATTTTTTTTTTTTTTATTGATGGTGAAGATTTGTGTAAAATTTTTAAAGGAGCATAATGCCATTTTATGTATAATAAAAATTACCACAAACAATAGCATTTGCATTTTACTTTATATATTTGATTACTTATGATGAAACAAGTGAATCTTTTTTTTTATAAAGGCAGACTAATTAATTTTTCATTGTTACATGGCAAAAAACGATACTTTTTTGTATTAGCTCAAGGAGGAACAATGGAAATTGAAAATGACTATCCTGGGACTTACCTAATTAAAGTAGGTAAGGAGCTGAATTAATGAGTGTTATGAGTATTAAATATTTTTATTCAAATATATGCATTACAGTATTCATAGATATTGGAATTTCATTTTTACAAATAATATTACAATGACAAAATGAAAGTAGTATTTTTATTCTTTTATAGACTGTTATATGCTATTACATACCTATTATACTGTTCTGGACTTGAGTCTGTCTGCTGGTGGCTTACAGCTGTTGCTAATCTTAGAGGAACAGAGGACTATAGGTAACAAATAATCCAAGCATCTCTAAAAAGATAGAAAATAAAGGTAAGTGAGGCGAGTTAAGCGAGTCTTTGTACTAATCTGGCAACACTCTTTTTTAGTTAGTACATAAACCGCCACAAAAATTTAACAGCCCACACATCTTCTATTTTATTTCTGATTCTATTAATTATCATTTTTAATTTGCTGAGATTATTTACATAATACTGTCAACTTGTTTGCTTAAGTATTTGCTGTTCAGAGAACATTTTTTAAAGCGTTTGTGAAACAAAATGAAACTTAAACCTAAATGTGTGTTTTTATTCCAAAGAACTGACCCTGTTTATGTTCTTCTCCATCTGTGGGTGGGTACAGGCTTGTATTTTTAGTTTAGTGAAGTCTCGGTCTATGGCTATGGTAAAGGTCAGAGTGTTGGCTTTTGAGCTCTTCAATTGGCTCCTTAACTCTTCTTAATTCTACAGAATCTGAATATGTATGTATATTTGAAAGTATCCATGATGTTCTGTGGACAAAAGAAGAACTTAATGTACTTTGGCTAGCATCTTGAAAATGTTATTTTGGGAGTCAAATTTAAAATAAAAGTTTCTACTTTATTTCTATTAAAATAACAAAAAAGTTATCTCCCAGAATGTTCCACAGTTTTATTTTGGTAACTTATTATAAAAGATTCCACTGAGTATTTTGAGACTCTGTCAAAGATCAGGTGTTCATAGGTTTTTGGGTTAATGTCAGAATCTTCAATTCAATTCCATTGATCCACTTTAACTGATAGAGTGATTTTTGCTCTATTTAATTTCTTTAGGAAATTTGTAATACTTCTTATTGGTTTTCTTTCTTTCTTTTGCATTTTTTATTTTGTTCTGTTTTGGGAGACAGGGTTTCTCTGTGAAAGTTTTGAGGCTGGTACTGGAACTTGATCTGTAGACCAGGCTGGCCTGAGACTCACAGAGACACCTGCCATTACCTCCTGAGTACTGGGATTACAGGCATGTTCCACTACTGCCTGGCCCTTTTTGTTTTCATAGTTCAAATTGTCCTGTGTTAAAAAATTGCCTTCAGGGTTTTGCAACATTTTTCTTTACTGAATTGTTTTCCTTTGTAAATTCTAACTACATTTTCCATAAATGTAAAGAACAGAGCATGGTAAGCATAAAGATTTATAATTAAGTAATAATTAATTCTTTACAGAATGTTAAGAGTATACTTCTTGATATAACATATATAATACAATATAAAAATAGATTTGCCTTTGAAAGAATATTTTTTACTTCATTTAAACCAAAGTTAAGAAAATTACTTATAAATGGGGAGAAGTAAGTTAACAATAATTTTGAGTTATCTTGATAGTGTTCATTGCTTAGAGGATTTTTTTTTTTTTTTACTTTTTCTATAGTTTATTTTGTTAGTCTTGTTATCATCCCAGAAATTCAGATTCAATGTCTCTCAATTCGAATTTATTAAATCCTGTGATTCATTCTTGTCTGTAGGTAACACAACACCCACATCTGTCCATTGCCTTACCCCACTTTCAATATATCAGCTCTACAGTTATTCCCTGGCCTTCTGCATCTTGTGGGGGCATAAAATGTTCTTCCTATTAGAATCTTCTCATTTCTTCTCACTCTTAAGTAAGAAAGCCATTATGGTTTAAAGTTTAGGTGAAAATATCTTAAGAAAGAAAAAAAGATGCTTCATTTTCATGCACACAAAAACAGATGAGAAAAATAGACCTTTGAGGAAAGAAGGTAAAAACCTTTAACCAAAGCACAGGTAGTAACTTTGCAGACAGCTGGGAGTGTGAAAAAGATGCCCAGAGAAATGTAGGAACAGTTTGCTGGAGCAGCTGTAGAGAACATGAAAGGCACTTTCCTGATAAATAAATAGATAAATAGACCACCAAAGTGCCATGAGATCCCAGATGAGGTTACATATATGAATAAGCATGATAGAGAGACAAATATAGTATAGGTTTCTCCTTTCACTATACAAAGATATTTTAAGTATTCATTGCTTTTATCAATCTAATTATCAGTTCAGTTTAAATTTTTTGCTTAAAGGATTTTGAATTAATGGCAGAAAATAACAAGGAAGCTATTGGACGACATTTACTCCCACAAAACCTTTCTCTGATCTGTTTGTTCATGAACTGTTTATAGTTACTAGCTTATGCCTTTTCCTGTATTTCTTGTGAATTTATATCCCTTCAACTTGCAGTTAACTGAAATATCAGTACAGCTCTGGGCACTTTAAATCAGAGACATCCCAAGGATAGCAGTAAGAAAAGTTTTTGATGATATTTTGGTATATATTTAATCATAAATTTTGCAATAATGCAGATGATATTATATATTTTATTTTTCAATTTTTAAATTAAGGCAGTATTTTACCTTCAACTAATATATGTGTGTATGTGTGTGTGTATTCTTTTTTCTCCCAAAGTTTAGTAAAAAAATTATTTTAAGTAAAGTCTTCTTAGACACTGCTCTCTTTATTTTTTCTCTCTAATAGGTCCTGAAAATCTGGAAATGTGGTAGCTCTATGGTACATTCATTTTCTGATGGCATGCACCATTATATCAATGTCTCCAGGATTACAATTAATTTATTTTTAAAGTATGCAAAATGTACTTATTCAATGACATTATTTAATTCTATAATTTATTTTACACATTCCTTGTTAAAGTTTTACAAATTAACTCCACACTTTTGAGATATAGAGTTTATGAAAAAATTGGATCTCATGGTTTCAGTTGGTTAAAATATCATACAAAGACATATAAATTCATATAAAGGGTTATGAATGTTAAAGTAGAAATAATACCATCAACATACAATAGTAAACTCAGTTTGTCAAACTATAGCAAGCTATAGCTACCTTTTATTGAAATTATTGCTTTACAGAAACATTATGGTATTGAGCTCTGAAGGTTTCCCAGAATTCAGGACCCTAAAAAGAATCTTTCTCAACAAACAATAAAAGGATCCATGAAAAATCACATCTGCTGTATACACATGTACACTTACATCCAAACACATTTATGTATAAGTTATTCATTTAAGCACCTATCCATATTTACCACAGAAAATGCATACACAAAATACCAGAAAAATAATGTCATCTATTTTTCATATAGGTTCTTGTTGACATAGAATCAACTTGAATTAATATAACTCTAATAGCTTCAAAGAATCGGTGATAAATTTAAGTTTTAACCAAATAGTATTTGGAAAATAGAAAACAAGAAGTATCAATTTATTAATGCAGTAGTATAATTTCACATCTCAATAAAGTAAGCAAAGTCTACTTAGGAATAGTTTATAACAATGTGTGATCTATGCCAAATTCAAACAATGTGTAATAGGTAAATAAGCCTGTATCAGATGATGCTTTAACATAGAGTTTTTAGCTGTTCCTTTTATATATGCAGAGTAATCATCTTTCCAACTGTTCTTAAAATATTAATGACATTTTTTATAGGTTTTCTTAAGCAATCATGGGAGCAAAGACAATACAATGTTAATGTACTGAATAGGTCATCCATTCCCTCCTGGGAAACATTATTCCCTGCTTTACATTTCTTTAACTCTCCAGGGCTACATTTTTCCAATAGTGTGCATGGATAGTTCCATCATTATCCAAAATGGTTGAACATTAAGGAATCACTCAACATAAGAAGAATGTTCTACAATCTTCTGTAGCTTCTAGAAGTTTATAATAGCAGTGAAGTATGTACTCATGAATCTTTGGAACATTTATTCTTACTTTGATCTGATGTGCCTGGCTGCATTCATGAGCAAAGTACTTTGTAATGCAGACGGTTGTGAGGTATTTTTTTCCATCTAAAATGTGAATTTATACAAACATCTCTTCTTTCTTCTCTTCTCTTCTCTTCTCTTTTCTCCTTTCCTTTCCTTTCATTCTCCTCTTTTTTCTTTTCTCTGCTCTTCTTTAATAGAAAACATTATTCTCTCATTCAAATACATCCTCACTCCAGCTTTTCTTCCCTAAACTCCGCCAAACTTTTCTCATCTTATATGGCCTAAAAATCCATATCACTCATTTTTCCCTCAGAAAAGAGTAGGCTTCAAAGAGACAGCAATCAAACTGATTGAAATGATTGAGTAAATGATTGAAATGACAGAGTAGATTTCTTCTGGGGTTATTTACACAAAATTTTATATTATGTTATTTAGAAAGCAAATTTATATTATTGATTTATACTATACCTTGTTTATAAAACAAAGTGGTTAAAAAGATATTTTGTTAAATAAACTGTGGGTCACATTATTGTAAGCAGCCAAAATATGTGTTTTGTGTCTGAAATATTGTATTTTACTAATGTTTCATAAGTTGTGAAAGTAAAACTTGTTATTAAGCTAAATTTAAGTATCTGATTAACCAAATTCAAACTTATTTTTTGAATTTATGTAAAGTCTAATCTTGATATTGAGACTAAATTTAAAAAAAATAGCTGTAAAGTTAGACTTTTATCACATTTCTTTATGTAGTTACTATAAGTTAACTGGATAATTACATTTAAGATATTCAACAAAGTTGTGTAGTTCATGATAAACTTCAACTATAATTTTTACATTGATATCATATCCCTAATTTCTCTATGGCTTCTTCTTCCTAGTTGATAAATAGATATTAATTTAGTTAATGTTTCATTTGACTTTTCTATATCATAACTTAAAATTTATTATTTAAATATAAAACATCTCCCCAATGGAAGCTCATTTTAGTTTGTAATTTAAGGATGCCAATGGGATGTGATCTCAAATATGTTAGAATATTTTTTGATCATGGAACTTAATTCAGCTAGATCCTGTAACATTTTTCTGAAATCAGTTAATAAAAGATAGTTAATTATGCTTCAATATTTGTACTTCAAATTCAAAACTTTCTATTTATGGGTTTTACTATTTATTATGGTTATTCAGATTTTCAATTTTTATATAATTACACCACAGTGTTTTATTATTTAATGCTATTATTTTATTCAAACAGATCCCATTACAATCTTCTGCTCAGGGAGAATATAGACAAATGCATATGCAATAAAACATAAACAATTGAATGACAGTTTTTTTGTGTACAAATATAACAAAGAGATCATTGATTATAGGTAAAAATAGACATGTAAATATGTAATATTAAATACCTATAAAGGTTCAACTGTGGTATTTTTATTGCAATTTTCAAATGGGATGGAGTACATGCCTGTTAATATTGAATCATGAATCCTGGAATGATTTACCTATTTGGTATTTAAAGTACTCAGTATGTTCTAATATTTAGAAATAATGATTAAAGTCATAGTAGAAAACATAAGCTAGTGGGATTTAAATAATTTTTAAAAGTGTTTTACATAAAACTGGGTACTCATTATATTGCAGTTTTGGGATTTTATTTCCATGTTTTCTGTAGTCTCATTACTTCAAAATACATGTCATCTTATTTATAATCATTAAAAATATTACAAAAGATGACATTGCTTTGGAAATGGTCTATGTCTTTTAGCTTAGGACTTCTATGAGCATATCGTGTTATAGGAGTGATATTGCCTGATTTTAAGTATTCTGGGTACATTATTTTCAGGCTCCTCATCAGAAATGAATTCTTTCCTTTATGAACAAATTTTTGGTATTTAATACTAGCAAGTTTTTCTTATTGTCTCAAGATAATTTAAGTTTATTCTTCATGTTCAAATGTAAATACCTCCCTTGTATAGTAAAAAAAATACCTTTATAAATACACTGAATCTTCATTTCAAAGTTGTATAAAAAAGAATTCTAACAAACATTACCTGAAGCTAATTCTTTGTCACTTTTACTTAGAATTTACTTCTAATTATATCTGTGTATTAACAGTAATATTTATATGGTTATGTACTACTGGTAAAGTTTACAATCGTTTGGCAGTATAATTTTCAACTTATCTTTTTATAAATGTATTTATAACTGAAGATAACCCTTATACAATCACTTGAATATGGCTAGTATGTGTGTGTGTGTTTGTGTGTGTGTGTGTGTGTGTTTGTTTGAGATTGTGTATTAAAGAATTTTGATTAAATATAAGTATTATATACTAAATATGTGAATAATAATTTTTGCTCTTAAGTAGTCAATATGTTTTAAAAAATAAGGTATAATTCTATTCCAAACATCTCTTCAAGGGAGTTGGAGACAAAAAGACTGGAAATCAAACTTATGGTTCACCAATGAAAGTTCATTAGCAAGTGCTCCTAAGACAAATGTTAGTTGTACATACATCATGATTTTAGCTTTATCTGGTAAAAACTGTAAATCTATTTATGAGACCCTGCTGCCATATACTTAAATAAAATTCATGATCAACAGGGAGTGACACTTTACTTGATGACAGTGTGGACTCTAAGATTCCAAATAGTAAGAGTTGTAAATAATTCAAAAATATTTAATATTGTTTCCCAGAATTGTAAAGATAAACATAGCTTTAGTGCCTCTACTATGTTGAAATACCAAGAGTGCCAAAGTCAGCAGTCAAAGGAAGTCTTTGCAGTCTAATATTTTAAAAGCTCTTATGATTAGAAAATGATTAAAAATACACAATACTGCATTCCAAAATGGTTGAACAAGTTTAAACTCCCACCAACAATGGAGGAGCATTCCCCTTGTTCCACATCCTCTCCAGCAAAGGCTGTAATCTATGTTTTTAATCTTGGCCATTCTGATAGGTATAAGGTTGTATCTCAAAGTTGTTTTGATTCGCATTTTTCTGATGGCTAAAGATGTTGAGCACTTTTTCCTGTGCCTTTCAGCCATTTGTAATTCTTCTCCTGAGAAGTCCCTTTTAAGTCTGAACCCCATTTTTTAATTAGGCTTTTAAGGGATTTGGGTCTAGCTTTTTGAGTTCCCTATATATTTTAGAGATCAGCCCTCTGTCACTTGTAGGGGTGGTATAACTCTTTTCCCATTCTGCAAGCTGTTGAGTTGTCTTATTGACTGTATTCTTGGCTTTGCAGAAGCTTCTCAGTTTTACATGTTCCCACTTATTGTTGCTCTTAGTGTCTATGCTACTGGTATTATATTTAAAAAGTGGTCACCAGTGCCAATGCATTGGAAAGTATTTCCCACTTGTTTTTCTACCAAGTTCAGTATGGCTGGGTTTATGTTGAGGTCTTTAATTCACTTGGATTTGAGTTTTCTGCAAGGTGATAGGTTTGGATCTATTTTCATTTATCTACACACTGCCATCTAGTTATGGCTACACCCTTTGTTGAAGATACTATCCTTTTTCCATTTAATATATTTCGCCTCTTTGATCAAGCGCTCATAGGTGTGTGGGTTAATATCTGGGTCTTCAAATTGATTCCATTGGTCCATAAATCTCTTTTTATGCCAGTACCAAGCTGTTTTTATTACTGTGGCTCTATAGTATAGTTTGAAGTCTGGAATGGTGATGTCTCCTGAGGTTATTTTGTTTAGCAAAATTGTATTAGCAATCCTGGCTTTCCCATTATTCCATATAAAATTGAGTATTGTTATTTCAAGTTCTGTAAAAAAAATTGTATTAGTATTTTGATGGGAAGTGCTTTAAATCTGTAGATTGCTTTTGGTAGTATTGCCATTTTTACTATGTTGATCCTATCTATACTGGAACATGGGAGATATTTCCATTTTCTGATATCCTCTTCAATTTCTTTCTTCAGTCATTTAAAGATTTTGTCTAATAGATGTTACTTCAAGAAACCTGGAAATCAATCTCCCCAAGGATCCTGCAATATCATTCTTAGGCATATACCCTAAAAATGCACATTCACACTCCAAAAACATTACCTCAACTATTTTCTTAGCAGCATTATTCATAACAGCAAGAACTTCAAAGCAACCTAGATGCCACTCAACTGAGGAATGGATTAACAAGTTGTGGTACAGTTACACAATAGGGTACTACTCAGTAGTAAGAAAAAATTATAGTCTAAAATTTGTAGGCAAATGTATGGATATGGAGAATATCATCCTGAGTGAGGTATCATATAGACACATACTACACACAGAGAAATGCATGCACACATACACATAAATGCACATTCAAGCTCACATATGAACTCACACAAAATTAAGAATATATTTTAATTAATTAATTATTTATGCACGTGTTGTAGAACAACCAGAATCTAATTCAATTGCTTTCTTTAGTAAATTGTGTTAGATTTTATTATAAAAAAAGCAGATAAACTGAGAGCAGATAGCATAAGACCTTATTTGGTGTATCATCAGATATGGAATTAAATATCTCTTAAATGTATCTTGGTGTATAATTTTATTGTTCTATAAACAATGTATCTTAATATGTCCTGCTTTTCTCTTTCAATGACATGAATATACTTGAAATTTGAGTATGTTTCTTTTTTCAATGATAACAAAAAGACAAATAATTAACATAGTCAATAGTGGTAGAAATAGCAAATTGTTAAGCTAGTTTTATGTTTCTATTTTTAATCTTGTGGAGTTTTCTGAAAGTAACCATAGCAACAGCCATTTTACTACAAACTGTAGGTCATTTGTAAAACTCAAGTCTCTTTTTGAATATCTGACTCTTGCCCCAATTATCATTTTCTTACTTGTCTTTCAAGCATTCACTTTACATAACAATTTAGCAATGGAAAGTGATCAATGTGAACTTTGTTGAATCCATTGCAAAAATTTCAAACAGAAAAATTAAATATCCTATAAATTAATACCTCTGAGGATACCTTCAGAAACATCAGCTAATCATAAAATGATTCTAATAGAAGAGTGAAGAAAATCAATAATTTAGATTATGCAGGGCAATTCGCTTAGTCTCCTCCAGCAAATGAATACTAAGACAAAAAGATAGAGATATGTTTGACAAGAGTTGTTAAGTTTAATAGAAAGACTTCATCTTCACTGAATCTAAGATTTATTTCAGCAAGTTCTTTGGGACTGAGAATAAATTCATGGAAAAATAAATTATAACACACTACAAACAAGTGCAAAGCAAATTCAAGAGAAAATTAACACCAACATGTAGACTATAGATACAATTCTAATGAAATATTAAATATTACCTAAGATTTTCTAGTTAACAGTCCTTATAAAATATATTTTTTGAAATATCTAAATCAGTCTGATAATGGACTTTTTCTATCTTTTTTTATTCTACCCTAGAAATAGTCTTTCATGTCTACCTTTCAATCTGATATAATATTTCAAAAGTAAAGATATAAAGTTTAATAACAAGGTCTTTTTTACAAAGAATTTGCCCATGAATAGAATTTTTATTCATCTAATTATATCTTAAAATTCAGCCAAATATCTCAAAAATGACTTACTGAATTTTTAGTCTTTAGATATTTTTCTTATAAAAAAATAAAATGGATTAGTGTTTATGACCCAATAATTAAAATTAGGACAAATTATAGTATAAGTTAAGGATATGAGTAAAGAAGTTTTAATATTGAAAATGTAGTAGAATAAATGTTTTTCTAGTTTTAAATTAATTTGTTTACATCGAAGTAGTGAATTATAAATGATAGTAATATAAGTCAGATCACAGAAAAATGGGAAATAAACTCATCCTCAAATGAGGGTGAGCAGGGTGGAGGAGGTTTATATGGAGGAGTACCTAACATCATAGGTCTTTTTTAAAAGCCAAATTGAACCATGCTGGTATAGACTCTCCATGAAATGTAAACACACATACTAAGAGGAATAATGTAGTTATTCTTTCTTAGAGGAATATAATGCCCAACTAGATATTCCATACTAAAAATTCAAAACCCCAATTATTGGGAATTTAATGTCTTCTTTTTTTTTTGAGTTGTTAATCCCATAGTTCCTCAAGGATTAAATGCTATTGTTAATCTTCTTATCTATCTACTCTTCAGAACTGGACACTAAGACTCTATTACTGAAATCATTACATTCTTGAGTGGTACAATATAGGGAAATCAAGTTAGAAATCACATAGAAGCTTAACATCTTATGGCTATATGATGTTGGAAATTGTGCATGCTTCTGTGGGAGAAGCATTATTCTCAATCTCATCTAAGTGTGAATCATGCAAGCTACAAGAACAAATTTCTTGACAACTAAGCCACAAATATTATTAAAGTAGCCAAATAATTTCTAATTTGATCTAGGGCGAACTTCATGATCTAAAATGTTCAATCACCAAGCCATCAATAACCTATTGCTAAGTAGATCATAGGCACCAAGGAAAACTTTGTATTTATTACATTATATTATCCAAATAGATAAGTATATGATAAAATAATTTTTATGATTTATTAATATTCCCATGAAAAAGAACATCTCTCAGCCCTCATTAGAGAATATTTTCCTGCAGTATATAGCTTGATACATTAACACAAAGCCACCAAACAGTATGCTAAAAATAAAAAAGTTTGGAGTCTTAGTCCTAAAGGGACATTCACATTAAACATTTTTCTGTAAGTCATGGGGATCTTAGATTTTTTTCACAGACAGAGAGGCAAAAATTTTGTAAGAGGAGAGGTGGTAAGTAACACTAAGGAAACAGTGTGTCAGAGACATAAAAGCACAAATGTATATCTAAATTCTCATTTAATATGGCAACATGCACAGATTTATGCAATCTTGAAAGAAATCCCAGTATAGAGTTTAGAAGGCTGACATAAAATTTCACTACTAATGAGGTATTATTGATATTTGATAGTTGTAGGAAAGGAAAGACCATGTTTTTACATATTTAAAAATGAAATGATGATCCCTGTTAGGTTGACAAAATATTGCTAAGACTAGCTGTGCAACACAACCTGAATATGTCTCTAAACAAACAAACAAGAAAAAAAGCAAAGCATGCCCAAGCTGCAAACCACAACCTCTGAACAGCTTGGGATCAGAAACACCCTGGACTGACCCTTCGGATTCCCACTACACCTATAGGAACACCAGACTCACTCTTGAGGGAGGGGGGACAAAACTGGATTTGCCAGGAGTGGAGACTGAACTAAGCATTATTGGGTAAGTGGAACCATGGGACTGTCTGCTGCCTGCCCAGGGAGGGGATGGGGAGTTGTGGAGAAGAAAAAATGACCTGATATGGCGGGAGGGGGAAGGGACCTTGAATAAGGATGTACACGGATAGAAAAAAAAAATTCAGAGGGAAAGCTGAACACAAAGTAATTTTATGTGTGGCAAACTTATTTGCATTATTACCCTTGATAAGTCATGCTTATGAATTTTATTTTCTTTATAGTTATTTTTAACTTATCAGCATTTTAAATTCATTTTACTGTTTTTCTTGATAAATACAAAATAAATTTAAAAAATTGGCATAACTCATACTTACTCTCCAAAGATTTTTGTTAATATCAGAAGACAAAAAAATTTACAGAACAGAACAGAAGATATTACATATGAGCATGGAAAGCTGAGAAATGATTTAGTTAAAAATAAAAATAGTGGCAGAGTGGCTGGAGAGCTGGTTCAGCAATGAAAAGACTTGCTGTTTTTCCAAAGGAATAGAATTAGGTTTTCTACAACAATATGGCCACTCATAGCCCTGTTTGACTCCAGCTTCAGAAGATTTAACTCTGGCCTCCACAGGCACATACACTCAACTTCATATAATCATATACAGAAATGTACACTTATACAAAAAATTAAATCATAAAAGTGAATATGAGGCAAAGACAAAAGAGGTGGCTGATTTTCCACTAAGAAAAAATTTCAAAATCTGCTGAAAAAATTGGTAATATATGTATATCTAATATTTGATTTGGAAAAAAAATGTCATGAGGATAAAGAAGACTAAAGGAGATCAAGAAAACTGCATAGGTTTGGAAATCAAGAAAACTGCATAGGTTTGGAATTGCCAAGTGACTAAAAATGATTTTAACAACATGTCATGAATTTATGGACATTTTAACATCAAATCTACAACTTTCACAACCTAACTAGGCTGGTACCCATAAAGGTTTAATTGTGAATAACAGTGAAACATTTTAATGCTATAATTTAAGTTTAACCCTTTAAATAATTACTTTACTAGTTAAAGATATGTCATGTACTTTTCTTAGTCCTTATTTACATTATGAAATACAATTGAGACAGTATATTTTTCAAAATTATTTTAATTTTAATTGAAAACTCAGTGGGGAAAAAATGTAAGTGCTATACCACTGATTATTTCTTGGTGCAACATATCTTTTAATATTAAATTAATATTCTACACATAAACATGAGATGTTAGTGTACCTTAGCAGATATAGTATTTTAGAATAGATGGAAGAGAACTTTATTGGCAGAACAATGATTAGTGAGCTTTTCTATGGAAAGCCTAAAGCATAGGTTAGATAAATACACAGGAAATAATTAAAGTAATTACAAATTTTCTAGTCCAAACATACAAATGGAAATTCTTCTAGATTATAAAATACTATAACTAATATTTACCTGTTGCCTAGCTATTTAAGATGTTCATGACAATATAATAAATATATTAAATAATGTTATACTGAATGAGATTGCATGTGTTATCTCATGTTGAAACTTAACCATAGAAGAAAAAATAGCAAAATACAATCTAGACTTTGGTTGGTAGAATCTACTAATTATGCTTTTATCTCTTTTGGTTAAATAGAATCTTGCCAGATTCAACACAGAACTTTCAAAGCACACATAAGTTAGAGTCAAATAAGAGTGTTGTGTGTAGGTGTTTTGCAGCTCAGAAGGAAAAAATCAGGGAGTCGGCAGCCAATGAATACTCAGTGGTACAGCTCAATGGAAAGGTGTTCAGGTAGTCAGGAGTCAATTAACACCACAGGCCACAGTAAGCCTAGGTAGCAAGTTACATCTCTGCTTCACTGAAATATTTCCCCAATGTTAACAGCTCTGCTCAGGGAAGGGAAGGCCTTCAGGGCAAAGTTGCTAAAGTGCTAGGTGAAGGTTTCACTTCTCTACTGTGTGGCTCACTGCTCTTTGTTCAGGAAATGTAACAACTAGGCTCAGCCAGGGAAGGTTCCCTGGGCAGTGAGAGTGTCACAGCTTCCCTCCTTCTGCTGTTCTCCATTTAGGCTCTGCTGCTGCTGCTGCTGCTCCAGCAGAGAAGAAGGTCTTCATCCAAACTTCATTCAAGAGATTTCCTGGGAGGAAAAGATCCAGGAGAATGTGGCTGCCTTAGCCCTAAATGGGAGAGGACAGCAGGGAAAGGGCTATGCGCTCAGGGCTTATACACACACACACACACACACACACACACACACACACACACACACATATATAAAAATATATATATGCTATGAGATTATGCTCCTGAACATTGTAGATAATTTTCCTTCCTACTGGTTTAATAAAACACTGTTGGCCAGAAGATAGACAGAAAGTATGGGTGGAGATACCAGACTAAGAAAACTCTGGGAAGAGAAAGAAAGAGAAGAAATAATGTCAGCATACACAGAGTAAAGAAGACCAGAATGCTGCTTTGAGACAAAGTATCAAGCTATGAGGCTAAACAAGATAAAATTAATTGGTTGAATTAAGATGCAAGAGCTAGATAGCACTATGTCTGAGCCATAGGCCAAGCAGCATGTAATTAATATAAGGCTTCTGTGTGATTGTTTAGGACCAAGCAGTAGAGGATGGTTTATTTGGAGCAGCTTATCCAGACCTCATGGCTAAGCAACTGCAGGCAGGCCCAAACCTTGGGGCTAGTCTGGGCCAGAAATTTTATGATATATATATATATATATATGTATATATATATACATATATATATATAAACATATACACGTTTATGGGAAAGCTGATGCTTGGGATTTAACTTATATTTTCCACAAATGATCACTTTTTAAAAGTTCTGTTATAAAAAGCATAACTTTTGGAGTCTTAAAAGAGATATTTCCTGGCCAGAAAGTGAGTTTTCACCTTTGGTAGAAGATGAAATTCATTATTAAGTGAATTTCAAGGGCTCATAGGAGTTTAGAGTAGTTATTACATAACAGTAAGAACACCTTTTCAGTCTCATAGTCACAGAGAGATAAGTAAATGCTGCCCAAAGCATAAGTAACCTTGGTAGAAGATTGGATCTCATTTGGGAATCCAAGTGATTATCTTTCCTATCAATAGATTTATGACAACTGAAACTTGGAACAAAGAACTCCACAGAACAGCTCTTACACTTAATATTAGAAGACTGATAAATCATAAGTGAATTTGTACCTCTTAGCTACTTAGTTCACTAAAATTTGTTATTCAGCTATTTAAAACTATGATTTACACTGAGATAAACTGTATATCAAACATTATATTGACTAATTTGAAATATAATAGCATTTTGAAACAATAATGTTAGCACTGCTTTTTAGCTGTCTTACCCAATTGTATCAACATATACAATATTTTTGTTTGCTTTTTGGCTGACATTACAGCATAGGAGGCATATGGCCAGTACTACCAAATGGATAATAGTTACTTTTATATTTTTAAACAACTTGGAATGTAAAGAAAAGAAAAATGGCTTTGAAAACAGAAAATTTATACAAATCGTCACACATAATTGATTTTAATTAACTTAAATTATGCTTTAGTTGACAACAATTGGTTGCAAAATATTTATGTGAAATATATTAAAGTGGATATTTTTATCACATAAATTATTAACTAAAAATTATAAGTGAAATTATATCTCCATTAAGCTATAAAATTAGTACTTCAATATTATTTTTATTTTTAAAAATTATATAAGTTAAAGTGGTCAGGAACTTCTGATAAGAATCAGTGGATATGGAGAATATCCTCCTGAGCGAGGTATCACAATCTCAGAGAGATAAACAGGGGATGTACTCACTCACTAGTGGTCTCTAAACAAACAAACAAGAAAAAAAGCCAAACATGCCCAAGCGGCAAACCACAACCACTGAACAGCTTGGGATCAGAAACACCCTGGACTGACCCTTCGAACCCCACTCCAACTATAGGAACACCAGACTCACTCTTGAGGGAGGGGGGACAAAACTGGATTTGGCC
>PVIH01019592.1:0-34910 GCA_004025045.1 Sigmodon hispidus | reverse complement strand
TCTCCCATGTTCCTGGATTGGTAGGATCAACATAGTAAAAATGGCAATTCTACCAAAGGCAATCTATAGATTCAATGCACTGCCTATCAAAATCCCAACACAATATTTTTTGGACCTTGAAAGAACAATACTCAATTTCATTTGGAATAACAGGAAAGCCAGGATTGCCAAAACAATTTTACTCAACAAAAGAACCTCACGAGGTATCACCATCCCCGACTTCAAGCTATACTATAGAGCTACAGTAATAAAAACAGCCTGGTACTGGCATAAAAACAGACTTGTGGACCAATGGAATAGAATTGAGGATCTAGACATTAACCCAAAAACCTATGAACACCTGATCTTTGACAAAGAGGCCCAAAACATTCAATGGAAAAAAGATAGTATATTTAACAAATGGTGTTGGCATAACTGGATGGAAGTGTGTAGAAAAATGCAAATAGATCCGAGCCTGTCACCCTGCATAAAACTCAAATCCAAGTGGATCAAAGACCTCAACTTAAACCCAACCACTTTGAACTTGATAGAAAGAAAGTGGGAAATACACTTGTACAAATTGGCACAGGCCACCACTTCCTAAATATAACACCAGGGGCACAGGCACTAAGATCAACAATCAATAAGTGGGATCTCCTAAAGCTGGGAAGCTTCTGCAAAGCCAAGGACATTGTCAATAGAACAAAACGCCAGCCTACAGAATGGTAAAAGATTTTCACCAACCCTACAAGTGATAGATTACTGATCTCTAAGGTATATAAAGAGCTCAAGAATTTAGAGCCCAAAATCTTGAATAACCCTATCAAAAAATGGGGTTCAGATCTAAAAAGGGAATTCTCAGCAGAGGAACTACGAATGGCTGAAAGGCACCTGAAAAAGTGCTCTTCGTCTTCAGCCATCAGAGAAATGCAAATCAAAACAACTTTGAGATACCACCTAACTTAACCTGCTAGATTGGCCAAGATAAAAGGCACAGATGACAGCCTATGCTGGAGAGGATGCAGAGCAAGGGGAACACTCCTCCATTGTTGGTGGGAGTGTAAGCTTGTTCAGCCACTTTGGAATGCAATATGGAGGTTTCTCAGAAAATTGAGAATCAATCTCCCCAAGGACGCAGCAATACCACTTCTGGGTGTATACCCTGAAGAGGCACATTCACACTCCAAAGGTATTAGCTCAACTATGTTCATAGCAGCATTATTTGTAATAGCAAGAACCTGGAAACAACCTAGATGTCCTTCAACTGAAGAATGGATTAACAAACTGTGGTCCATCTACACAATGGACTACTACTCAGCAATAAGAAAAAATGATATCCTAAAATTCATAGGCAAATGGATGGATTTGGAGAATATCCTCCTGAGCGATGTATCACAAACTCAGAGAGCAGGGGATGCTCTCACTCACTAGTGGTCTCTAAACAAACAAACAAGAAAAAAAGCCAAACATGCCCAAGCGGCAAACCACAACCACTGAACAGCCTGGGATCAGAAACACCCTGGACTGACCCTTCAAACCCCACTCCAACTATAGGAACACCAGACTCACTCTTGAGGGAGGGGGGACAAAACTGGATTTGGCCAGGAGTGGAGATTGATCCAAGCATTATTGGGTCAGTGGGACCATAGCACTGTCTGCTCCCTGCCCAGGGAGGGGATGGGGAGTTGCAGAGAAGAAAAATGACCAGATGTGGTGGGAGGGGGAAGGGACCTTGAATAAGGATATTCAGGGATGGAAAAAAAAATTCAGAGGGAAAGCTGAACACAAAGTAAATACATGTGTAGCAATCTTATTTGCATTACCACCCTTGATAAGCCATGCTTATGATTCTTATCCTCTTTATAGTTATTGTTAACTCTTCCGCAATTTAAATTCTTTTTACTGTTTTTTTTGATAAATACAAAATAAAGAAGGAAAAAAAGAAAACATTAACTGGGGTGTCTCACACTCTCAGAAATTCAGTCCATTATCGTCATGGGGAAAATGGAGGCATGCCGACAGATATGGTGCTGGAGTAGCTGAGAGGCCATCATCTTGCAAGCAACAGGAAGCTGGCTGACTAACACACTTGAGGGAAGCTTGAGCATAAGAGACTTAAAAGCATACCCGCACAGTGATACACTTCCTCCAACAAAGTCACAACTTCTAATAGTGCCACTCACTTTACGGGCCATTTTCTTTCAAAACACCATACTAGTACAAGAACAAATGAAGTCATAAATCAAGGGACTTTCAAATTGTTAGAAATGTCATGTAAGTGATTGGTAGTAAAGTGGGGCAAACTCTACTATTGGCTTTGGATATTATCTGATGATATTCTTAGCTTTTTGGTCAGTGGGAGCTAAAAACATATTGGTACATTGTGGTAATATATTTAATAAAAATAGTCTAAAATATCAAAGGACAGAGCTACCCACAGAGCCAAGACATGAAGATCAGAGAATGGGGACCCTCACTTTAATCTCATCACTCATGAGGCAGAGATCCCTCTGTATCTCTGTGAGTTCAAGGTCTAACAGAGCCAGGTAGTGATGACCACACCTTTATTACATTTCAAAATATTTTTCCTAGAGATTTCGAGAATGCTAGTTTGTACACATGGGTGGGAAAAGTGGTTAATTGGGGGCTAAGGTATTGCAAGAGAATTTAGTTCTCAACCAGCAACATTCGGGCCTTTCTATGGTCACTGAAGTTCTAATCAGTTCATCAGCCTCTTGAGATGTTTGTTGAAGTTGTGGCCTTTTTCCCTGGGAATATCACTCAACAGAATCAATATTTTCGAGCTAATATTAAAGATACAAGGTTTATTAAGACTATTGAGACTATTAATATAAACTTCTGAATTCACAATTTAAGATTACTGCATTGAACTTAGCCTTTTTGTCAAACTAAGATTTCTAAAATTAACATTTATCTTCTAGTCAAAGACAATTTGTACATAAAGTAGTTATGATTTCTTTTTAGTGACAAACTAAAAAATGGTATCACATACAGTGAAAAAAATACCTTAGAGTTGCTTGGATGTCACCTTGGTTTTGAGCACTGGGAAGCCCAGCTCTCACTATTCAAGCTTTTGAACACTAGAAAATAATGTGGATTCTAGTGGATCAAAGCAGTGAGAATACATAAGTTCATAACTGCACTTCAGAATGAGGTGTAGAAAGAAATTTTCTGTCATTATTTGCCATAGATTAATTTGAAAATTAGTGACTACAGTGAAAAAAAATAGCTTCAGCCAAGTCTTGCCAATAAAATCATTCCAGAAAAGTCAGCCATCTGGATGCTGAGGAAAGATCAAGTTTACAGAAGGCTGCCAGATCATAGTAAGAGGGGATCACAGAATCAGGAAGTTGGCTTTCTCTGCATTCTTAAGAAACCATCAAATAAGCAAAGATGCATAAGCTCTTGGCTACATGGCTGATGAGAACTGGATATTTATATAATGCCAGAGATGCACCATGCAATGATCTAATAATTATAAACCTAAATGTGTGTCATAAAATAAATTAATTAAGCTGTAATTATTGCAATCTATTCATCAACCTCATTATGGTATCAACAAAATATTATGTGTCTCAACGCAACATACATTATGTCACCAAGGCTTCTAGTGAAAACATGTATGATTTGTGACTATTTGTCTTATAGAAGTAACTTATGATTAAGAGGAGAGGATATTGAGTTTAACACCACAAAAATAAATCTGACAGCTTCAGAAAGGGACACACCTTGCAGACTGCCTGGCTTGAGTTTCTCTACAACTCCGTGGAGGCAACCTTGCTTGAACTGAGGAATCCAAGCCAAAGCTCTGTATAGTGAAAACTGAGGTTCAGCTCAAACAAGCCAAGTAAACTTGGATTAAGGGGTTGGCTAGAAAATTCAAAACAATCAAACAGGGAAAAGCTGGAATTAATGATGGGTCAACACTTGACTGACTAGCATAGGTCGGCTTTTAAAACCTAGGATAGTTCTCTCTCTCTCTCTCTCTCTCTCTCTCTCTCTCTCTCTCTCTCTCTCTCTCTCTCTGTCTCCATCCCTCCCTCCCTCCCCTCCCTCCCTTCCTCCCTCTCTCCCTCTCTTCCTCTCTTTCCTTTCTTCTCTCTTTCTTTCACAGAAATAATATAGCCTAAGTTTTAAAAGTAATGTAAGGATAAGAAGTTTTTTATTTTTCATTTTTATTGTCTGAAGTCTAACTTAATCTGTCTAAGCTGTTTTTGTAATAATTAAAATGACATTGTAAATAGAAAACAAAGTCCATTCAGAATCCCACTTTGAGCAATATCTAATACTTGACATATTGGCCAATATTCCTACTGAAATAACTAAAGGTACTAGGTAAAGCCTAAAACACCCTCTCAGGATATTATTTAAAGCCTACCAATGTTCAATCTAATGTATCTGTCACTAGGAGGACTAACTAGTGCTGTGTAGATTGTTTCCTTTTTTTGATTGACACACAGTTTATTTTTCCTTGTACTATTATATATACCATCTCACTATCTTCTTCTATTTTACCGTATGTATTATTGGTCATTTTTGCTAAGTATATTTTTAGTATTAATGTCTTTTTAATAATTGATCATCAAGGAAATATTTCATTGTGGAGTCAGTAGCATATTTTTGATTCTAGAACTTTGACTATTAAATTTTCACCTTTCGTCAATTATTCTGTAACCTGTCTTTCATTTAGTGTAAGTAAAAGATCAAAATTCATATTTTCTGTTTATAATTTATTTACTCAAAACTAAAAGAAAAAATAAAAGCCTAGGAAGTAATGATTTTTCCTAAAGAAAATGAAGAAAGTGGGATAATCAGTGTCCTAATTTGTTTCCTGTTACTGTTAGAATCAACTAGAGAAGGAATGGGTTTATCTGACTTTTATTTCCATGTCACAGAGCATCAGTGAAGAAAGTCCGGGCAGGAATTCAAGCAGGAACCTTGAGTCAGGAACTAAAAGCAGAAACTTTGAGGCATACTGTTTACAGCTTACTTCCTGGTTCAGGTTCATCTGTCTTTTTGATACAGCTCAGGCCCATCTACTTAGCAAGCAATGGTAGCCCTGTGAGCCAGCCCACCTACATCCATTGTCAAACAAGAAAATTCCCCGCAGGCATGCTCACAGACCAGTCTTATGGAGGCAACTCTTCCGGGAAATCTCACTCTTCCCAAGTGTGTCAATCAAGATTGGCAACAAAAACTAGCCATCACAGCTAGAGTTAGTATTTTGCAAATTTAAGTTTCAAAAGCAGATACTAAAAGAATCAAAAAACAGTACAGAACATCTAAACAAGTCATTGTAAAATAAATAGTATGAGAAAAAGAAAAATAACAAGGGCAGAAGTATTCAGTACATATTAGTGCATATGTATGTCATGATAATGTAAATAAAACTTGCATTTTAAAATAAAAGTCATCAGACTCAGTTAAATTAGCCAGCTGCATATAGTTTACAAAAATGCCCAAGGAAAATAAAAGAATACCAGAAGGATTAAAAAATATAGGAAAAAAGTTAAAAATGAAATTATAACCTGAAATAAAGCTACTGACATTTTGTAGGCCAGCAAATAGAAGAAGAGTAGATGGATAGATAGGTAGTTAGGTAGGTAGGTAGGTAGGTAGACCTTAAGTATGTATACAACTAAGTAATGGATAATTAGATGATGTACAAATAATGTGTAAATAGAAAATAGATAGCAGAAAACAGGTGACAGATGATAGATAGATGATAAAGAGATAAAAAAGGTATATAATATATACATATGTAATACATAAATGCATATAGATATAAGCACACACATATTTATTTATATATTATACATACAAAACATAGGCCAAAAAGCATTTCTAAACATAAAATGATAATAAAATAATAGTTTTAACTTACCAGAAAAATATGTTGGTTTGAAACATATATGCTGCTAAAATCAACAAATCAAAATATAGTAAAACTAATAGAGAAAAATCCAAACCAATAATCTCATAAAAAATGTTCAGGTACAGAAAATTCATCAATTGATCTGTCAAATAGATAATTACATATTTGGATATATATTATTAAAACTGTAACCATTTGAACAATATAATTAATGATGCTTGTTGAAGATTTATAATATTACACTCCAAATATAAACTCTTCTCTGGCATATACAAAGCTTGATGATACTTTGAGGCATAGAGCAGTTTAACACATTTTAAAACTTTTGATTTTATGGAACACTGCACAACTATTAAAAGTCTTTAATAAAGAGATCCGAAAAAAACACTTTGTTGTAGTTATTAGGTACAGAATAAATTGTATGATGACCTGGATAGGTAAGCCACCGTAGATAATGTGAGATGACCTTCCCAGGTAAGTCCTAGTGAATGGCCACCAGTGGTCATTCTGGTGATGAGATAAGCATTGAGTCTGTGCATTAGGATTATTACTCTTTTCTTCTTTTAAACATAAGAAATAATTTATTTCTATCTAAGCCACAAACTTTCTGGTTCAGCTTTACTTTTCCAAGCCAAACTGCTCCATTCTACAGCTGGGCATAACAAAGTACCTCAGACAACTGCCTTTTTAAAACCCTCTTGTGCAATTGTATCTTTACAAGGATGTTCCAGGGGAATCAATACATTTAGGTCTTTCTTCAAACTTTATCTTCTTGAAATCTAACTGTTAAATATTAGGACCACATAAGGATATGATGGATATATGGGAATTGAATGTTTAAACAAGTTAAAGGAAAAATTTGCAGACAACTCATATTGAACCAACACAGGCTAGAAAACCTAGATGAGATTATTTATATTTTATAGCATATATACTTCCTCTCTGCTTTCATATGAAATTATTCTGAAGTTTAAAAAAGATAGTGTGGGACTGGTGAGGTAGTTTGACCATTAAAGCAATTGCCACACACAAAAAAGGACAGGAGCTCAGATTCTCAAAATTCACCTAAAATATTAGGTAAATGTGGCACTAGTCTGCTAATTCCAGCCTAGAAAGACAAAAACAGAGAGTTCCCAAAGCTCTATCTGTGAACTCTGGACTTAAATAATACTCTGTCTCAATGAATAATATGCAAGAGTGGTCAAGTTTGACTCTCCACAGTAACCTTGAGCCTCCACATGCATATATATACCTGTTGTGCGTGCATGTGTGTGTGTGTGCACACACACACACACTCATTTATGTTCATGCACATGCAAACACACATATACATACATACACATCACACATAAAAATTTTTAAAAAGCAAAGATATGTGGTTATATATATTTAACTAATTCTGTTAAAGAAACCCCAAACTGTCTTAGGAATATGGAAGAGTTGTTGGCATTGCTGTGGCCTACAGCCCTTAAGTTTGGAACTGAAACCAGATTTTATAATTTGATATAGTGGAAATAGTTGCTTCTTATGCGACGCTCCAGGAAAAATCAAAGAACAGAATCCTTAGCACTTGTTAAAAATTTTCACTGGAGGATATTAGAGAAGGTGATGTGTATCAAGAGAGAGGTGGAAATAGTCCCCTTACTACTTAGTTGTGGTGTAAAACAAAATGAGCAATGAAGTAGCATGTGGTGGGAATTTTTTTGAGATTTCTGGGGTTTCACTAAACCATATACATTGCTTACAGGCATAAATTTCACTGATGGGAAGCTTTTACGGTATCACAAGGTGCCATGCACAGCCCTAGGAGAGAAAAGACATCAATATTTTTTCCAAACAGTGAATCTTGCATGTTGCAACACCAACCTACCTGGCAAGGTATGGTTCCGGGTACAATAGTGGCACTGAAGTTATGAGCGTAACCATTCCCTTTCTGGTTAGATATGAGGCTCATACCACAGGAGACAATTGTTGCAAAAATCCCAATTGATCTTAATAAAAAACCTAGAGACAGATATCAGGGTAAATACTAAAAATCAAAGAAGCCAAACAGCCAGCCACCAGAGATTTTACCACTACAGAATCCATATGCTGAAAAGATTGAGTTCCTGTCTCTTCCTGCTTTTTCTTTCTTTCTCCACCCAGCCATTTCACTTCTTATCTCAACCTCCCTCAGGCTAGGATCAAAGGCAGATTCAAAGTTCTAGGATTTAAGGTGTGTGCTACCACTGCATGGGCTCTATGACTAAGTAGTGTCTGGATTTACCCTCTGTTCTTCAGGCAAGCTAAAACTATTAAAGCATACAGAAAATATTGCCACAGAGAATTCATGCCTGGTGCTATATAACAGATCAAAAGCCAGAAGGGAATCTACTATTACTTGGCTAAATGGTCTTACAGCCAAAGTTACTTTTAAAGATTTTGATGTTTTCAACTTCAATCAGAGAAGTTTCTTTTTGGAATGCACAGCCATTAATTAAAATAATGTAATAACTGGTTAAAGTACTAAGAGTCAGTGAAGATGAGTGCTTAATCTATCATAGGACATCTTTATGACCTCTCCACCACTAGATCGAAGGGAATAGCACAAAGGGCAGTAAAATATATATATATATATATATATATATATATATATATATATATATATATATGAGCCAGAGGACGAGGAAAAGTAGACTGAATGTTGTCTAGACACCACACAGCTGTTGCATTCATGATCTCCACAACAACTATGGTCACCCACACAAGATGAACACAAAGTCAAGCCATCCAAAAATATAGTATATATAATGAAGGTGATCACAAGACCCTAGAGCTGGCTGAAGAGCATTTGATGGCTGCTCAAAAGCAAGGGCAGTAACAAGCTAGTCCTAGGGCAGAACTTTGCCAGACACTTCATAATATGGTCTGAGATAACTGAAGTTTTTTCTCAGCACACTAGAAATGGCTGCTAATCACTTGGACTGGCCTGGTCTGCTTTTCACCTGGGCATCACCCCCACAGAAACCTGAAGAGGTCAACACTGAGGTCATATTCCAAGGCCTTGGTTAGAACTCCAAATGAATAGCTAGTTTATAGACATTTCAGGCAATACTCAAAGCCTTTCATTCCCAAAAAAAGAACCACTTGTCACACATATTTCTCATCCTCAGTGGGATCTCCATTCATCTCAGTGGCTCAAACAAAACTATTGAATCAAAACATGACTTGCCTTTTATAACATCCCATAATAACTAGAACTTAATGGCTCAAAAAGGTATCTCAGTATCATTCTCAATATCCCAGGATACAATCTTACAAAGAGTTGCATTATATAAATTAGTTAAATTTAAGAGAAGAATCTAAATAGAGAAGGTAGAGTTTATATTCTACTGTTGATAGGTATCTTTCAACATAAGAAAATGTAAAAATAGAATATAGGAGAAAGACACTGAAGATGCAGGCAGAGATATGCAATAAGGGAAGGGTGTTCAAAGACTGACAACCAATCTTCAGTGGGCGGAGGCCATGAAACAGACCATCTCTAAAATAGAAACAATCATGCCAGCACTTTGACATGCAGCTTCTAACCCCCAAATTGTGGAGTCTCCATTGCTCATACAGACCAATCTGAGCTTTGCTACAGATACTCCAACTCTAGTGGTTTTAAAAAAAATGATCCCCAAAGGAGTGACACTATTAAGAAGTGTTGCCATGGTGACAATACTTAAGAAGGTAAGAAGGTATGGTCTTGTTGGACAAAGTGTGCCACTGTAGAGGCAAGCTTTGAGGTCTCACAAGCCACACCCAGTGAGATAGACCACTTAATGTTTCCTGCAAGCCAAGATGTAGGGCACTTGACAACCTCTCCAGCTCCATGTCTGCCTAAATGCTACCATGTTGCACCATGATGATAATGGACTAGACCTATGAAAAATATAAGCTACCCCAATTAAATGATTTGCCTTCATAGGAGTTGCCATGGTGATGATGTCTTTTCACAGCAATAGAAACCCTAAGACTGAAGTTAGTATCAGGGACTGGAGTATTGCTATGAAAGATCTGACCATGCTTTTGATCAGATGAATTTGGACCTTGGGAGTTTGGGATAGGAAAGTAGTGGAATGATTTAAGTACTACTTAATGAGATATACTAGTATAAGTATTGAAGACAATGGTTCTGCTGGCTCAAGAAGTTTCAGAAGAGAAAAATTTTAGTGTGCTTCCTAGAATCTTGTGATATTTTGGTGAAGAATTTAGCTGCCTTTTGCCCTTGTCCTGAAAGTTTGCCTAAGGTTAAAGTGAAGAGTATTGGATTAATTCTCTTAGCAGAGGCAATCTCAAAACAGCCTACTATAGACACCATCATGCTGTTACTAGTGCTAACTCTAATGAAGATATATAATGAAAAGGAGCAAGTTGAGCAAGAAAAATATTTTAGGAGAAAAAGAACATGAGAAAGTGGAATGTTGCTAAGTCCTCTATCCAAGGAGGTAAAAGTGGGATGTTGCTAAGTCCTCTATTCAAGGAGATGAATAAATTTTTTAAAATGGAATAAAAATAGTGGCGACTCAAGACAAGATTTCACCCAGCTAAGTTTCCAATTTGTGAAAAGGAATTAAAGAAAAACTTAGAGTTGGATGTGGTAGTACATGCTTTTAACCCTAGCACTCAGAAGGCAGAGGCTGAAATATATCTAAATTTGAGGCCAGCCTGGTCTACAGAGCAACATCTAGAACAGCCAAGCTTAAGCACTGAAGAAATTCATCAGTAACAGAAAGCTAATAAAGATGTAATTGAAATATCTCTGAATTCAAGGTCAGCCTGGTCTACAGATTATTTCAGGACAGGCAAGCTTAGGCAGTAAAGGAAACCACTGAATAGAAAAAGAGTTGGTGAAGATGTAATTCAATGAGGGGGCCCTGTTATAGCCTCAGTAAAAACAGAACAAGCCAGTTTTCTAGATTTAGAAATCTAAAGTTAAAGATCGAAGAAAGAGCCTATGAACTTTGCCTTCAAGACTAAAAAGAAAGCCACTGAGGTCATATACATGGCAGGGTTGTTCCTAAATGGATGCCATAAGGCCATTGTGTGAAGCTGTGAAGTTGAAGCCTGGTTTGCCTTGGAGACCCCCAAGGTGTTAGAAATGCCAGAGCTGATGGATACTTGCCAAGAAGCACTCCTAACAGGGACTGAAACAAGCCCAAGGAAAAAAATCGTGTTTTGCAGTCAACAAAGTTGAAAGGATTTGGAAATACGAAGAGCATTTTGATATCAGAAATGGAGATGCATCTTGGTTTGGTCCAGTATTTCCTCACTCTCCTCTCTCCCCTCCACTTTGAAATGGTAATGTATATCCTGTGTCATTGTATGCTAGAGGTATGTAATTTACTCTTTGATTTTGATTTTATAGGGCATTACAATTAAGAGATTGCATGAATCTCAGAAGAGACTTTAGACTTTGAAGTTTGAGACTGTTATAGACTATGGGGACTTTGAAGTTGAATTAAATACATTTTGCATTATGATATGATTACAAAGCATTAAGAGCCAAAGAATGGAATAAGGTGGTTTGAAAAAAACACCCCCACAAAAGGAGTGGCACTATTAGGAGGTGTAGCCTTTTTGGAGAAAGTGTATCGCTCTGAGGTGAGTATTGAGGTCTCATGCTCAAGCTATGCCTAGTGAGACAGACTACTTCTTGTTGTGTGAAAGTCAAGATGTAGGACTCCCAGCTTCTTTTCCCACATCATGTATGCCTCCATGCCACCATGTCACTCCTTGATGATAATGGACTAAACCTCTGCAAATGTAAGCCACACCAATTGAATGATTTTTCTGTATAAGAGCAGTCATGGTCATGGTGTCTCTCCACAGCAATTGAAACCCTAACTAAGATACCTACAAGTGAAGATACACACCTTATCAATCAACAGCACCTCTTCTGAGTATATCTTTAACATTCTACTTCTGGCCTCCTAATCTGACCCCTCAGACTCTTGCAGCAGCCTCCTAATTGCCCTTCATGTTTCTAGCATGGCTCTTCTTTTTCTCAACAATCTACTCTCAGCACAGAATTTATCCATGTTAAAAAATATATATATTACCTGTTACCTGATCCTCCATAAATTCTTTTCCCTGCTCAAAGTAAAGACCCAATAGTCAACAGAACTTTATGATCTGGTCCCCTGGAGTTGCTTTTATTGAACTGCATCCTACTTTTTATTCCTTGTTCCTTACCCTTCTGTCTGGATCCCATATATCCCCACTCAGAGCCTTGATCCCTGCTATTCTTCCATCTGAAATACACTTCCCTTAGAAATCCACAGGACTGACTCCCTCATTGGCATTAAGTATAGTCATCCCAGGGTGGCCTTCCACTATTACTCCATAAAAAGTCATAATGATACTCTACCCTGACCTTCGTGTCTGTCTCTACCTTTCTCTACCACATGCCTTCTTCTGATATACTCCCCATGATTTCTGTTCAGAGCATAAAATTTTCCTAACCTAAGTGTGACATCTATGAAGCTAGGTATTTCTCATAGCTATAGCTCTGGCACTCAAGGCAAGGCTTCTAAAATGGAGGTTTTCAGTTAACATTTGCCTAGTAGGAATAAGAACTAATTTTTTTCTATATGCACTGTCTTTGTCTTAGTTAGGGTTTCTGTTGCTGTGAGGACCACAGCAACTCTCATAAAGGAAAATCATTTCGTTGGGATGGCTTACATATTCAGAGGTTTAGCCTATTATCATCATGGCAGGACATGGCAGTCTGTAGGCAGATGTGGTGCTGGAGAAAAAGCTGAGAGTTCTACATTTTGAAGGCATCAGGAGCTGTGTGTAGCTTCAGAGTATTTGATACTTCAAAGCCTTCTCCACAGTGACACACTTCTATATCTACTGCAACAAGGCCACACCCCCAATAATATCATTCTCTTTGGAGGACATTTTCTTTAAACACCACATTCTACTCCTTGACCCCCAAAGGCTTGTAACCTACCATAAAAATGCATTTAGTCCAATTTTAAAAGTTCCCAGAGTCTACAACATTCTCAAACTTATTTAAAAATCTGAAGTTCAAAATCTTTTCTGAGATTCATGCAATCTCTTAACTGAAAAAATCTGTAAAATTAAAACAAGAAGGCAGATTACATGCTTCCAATATATAGTGACACAGGATATTTATTATCATTCTAAGAAATGATAGTGAAGAAGTACTGGACCAAAGCAGGACCAAAACCAGCTGGGCAAACTTCAAAACTCTGCATCTCCATGTCTGATGTCAATGTGTTCTTCAGATCTCCAACTCCATTCAGCTTGGCTGACTGCAAAATACTTCTTTCCCTTGGGCTGGTTCCAGTCCCTGTTAAGAGTTTCTTTTGGCAGGTATTCCACAGCTCTGGAATCTCAACACTATGGGATCTCCAAAGCAATCCAAGCTTCAACTTCATAGCTTCACACGATGGTCTCTCCAGCCCTCCATCAGAGATACCCCTGACATGTATCTGGCCTCAGCAGTTTTCCTCAGTCATAGAGACAAAATCCATAGCCTCTTTCTTTTATCTTTAATTCTAAAGTGAGAACCCATGACCAAAGCTACTTACAGGGTCTGAAACATGACAACTCATTCAATTACATCATCAACAGTTTTCTGTTTTTTGATGATCTCCTTCTCTGTTCTGGAACTTGCTTTGTAGATCAGGCTGGCTTCAAACTCAGAGATCTGCCCAGCCTTTGCCTCTAGAATTCTGGGATAAAAGGCATGTACCACCACACCCAGCTCTAAGCTTTTCTTTAGTTTCTTTTGAAAAATTGGAAACTTAACTGAATGAGATCTTGCCCTGAAATCACCACTTCTTTTATTTCATTTCTTTATTTATCTTCTTGAATAAAGAAGATTCCCTACATTCCACTTTCTGGTGTTCCTTTTCTTCTCAAATATTTTTTCTTGCTGAACTTGCTCCTTTTCATTATATATCTTTATTAGAGTTAACACTAGTAACCACATGACAGAGTCTATATGAGGCTGTTTTGAGATTTCCTCTGTCAAGAGAATTAATCTAATACTTTTCACTTTAGCCTTAGGCAGATTTTTTGGACAAGGGCAAAAAGCAGCCAAATTATCACAAAATATCACAAAAAATCGCTAGGCCACATATTAATATTCTTCTCCTCTGAAACCTCTTGATTCAGACCCCCACACATATACACACATAACGTTCAAATCATTCTCAGCATCATTATCTTCTATGTTTCTACTAGTATGGTCCATTAAGCAGGGCTTAAAGCATTCCACTGTTTTTCGAATCCATAGTACCAAAGTCCAAATTCCTCCAAACAAAAATATGGTCAAGCCTTTTACAGCAACACTTCAGTCCTTGGTATCAACTTCTGTGTTAATTAAGATTTCTATTGCTGTGAAGCAACATCATGACATAGCATTTCTTATAAAAAAATCATTTAATTGTGATAGCTTACATTTTCAGAGGTTAAGTCCATTATCAGCATGGCAGGACATGGCAGTCTGTAGGCAAACATGGTGCTGGAGAAGAAGCTGAGAGTTCACCTTGCAGACAACAGGAAGTGAACTGAAAGTGAGTGTTACTTGCGCATGTATAAGACTTCAAAGCTTGCCTCTACACCTACTCCAACAAAGCCAAACATAATAGTGCCATTGCCTTTTGGGGCTATTTTTTTCAAACCACTACAGTCTTCTACTGCAATTAAAGTGAATATCACTCCCCATAATGCCAGATCAGAGCCAGGCAATGAAGTATTAGATGCCCAAGGGATGGGTGCCCAGGGTCTGTCAAGAGAAGAAACCCATTTCTCAGCCTCCTCAGTGCTAAAAGGTCAGAAAAACGGTGATTTGGTAGAAAATTCTGGAGGCATTTTAATATAGACAAATAAGAATAAAATAGACAAGAGTGGCTGAGAACACCTCCTGTGACATAGAAAGAGAAAAATGGCACTACAAAAGAAATCCCTCATGCCTAATGATAAATCCAAACCATGTGACACTTCCAACATTGCACTGGATTCATACAAAATATTTTGGAGTTTGGCAGAGGGGGAAACTATGTCTGTATCATTGTAACTTTCAAAGGCAAGTGTATTTTTGTTGTTTAAAAGTGTAATTTCTTTTAAACTTTGATGTTCTTATTTCATTGTGTCAAGGAAGAAAAAGCAAGCAAGGGAAATGGCAAAAACATCAACAAGAAATTCCAGAAAAAAACAATGAAAAGCTGATGAACCTACACAGGAAATGTGTTTATGTTCACAAATAATCCAAGCCTCACACATTAGAACAATAGAAGAACAAGTTTTGTATACTATTCAGAATTGTATAAATAATATCTGGTGATTTTTCTCAATAAAAGCACAGAGTACAAAGCTGGCACATTCTTTCTAACTGAAAGGTAGCAATATATATCAAAGAGCTTCTGAAATATTTTATTATTCAATATGCATTATTATAACTTATTTCAACTTACACACCAAATTTTAAAGACAAACTTAGACCTACAAAGTGTACAGACTCAAACTGGAACCCAGGCCTGTTAATTTCAGCAATAATGGGTCTACCAAGGCATAGACCCATTTTTCAGTCTATTGGTAAATGAGATATCTACCATTCCTATAGTCTCTGGTAAAGCCATAACTAATCTTCATAATTCCCAAGAACTGCTCCAGGTGACACAATTCATTCAAAACACACATTATGATTCACATAACAAGGATCAATTTAGCAAGGTTATCTTAACAAAAAACTTCCTTACATTCAAGTGGATAAATGTAATGTGTGCATTAAAAAAGATTCAAGATGCTTGCTGTAGAAGTTTGCTAAAAAGAGCACTAACTTGAGATACAAAACACCAATTATCTTGCAGACTTGGGCTTAAGAAGTTGGACATTATTGTCAAAGCCTTTGTCATACAAAGAGCAAAGAAAAAGACAAGCATAGCATTCCAGGGTCACAGGCCCAGCCTGCAGTCAGGAGATTTTATGAGGTTAGTTGCCAGCATGGACAAGATGACTCTGACGCAACCTGCTCTCTTGGAATTAATACATTTGGAAGTTAGGAGCCAAGCAAGTGGCAACACTAATCAAGCAAGTGACAGCATTAATCTCCTTTGGCTCAGCTCAAAATAGGATATGCCACAAGTGACCCCAAGTCCTTCCCTCCCCTTCTCAAGTCATTAGCTGAACATCATATTTCTTTCTGCTGCCAACACTGGCGCCACCAGCTGCACAATCCTAGCAGCAGGAAGAACACAGATGATGAGGGCAGCTTATCATCTCTGTTGTGAGACTCTGTGCTCACCCAAGGCTGTCTTTGAGGTGTTCTTTTAATTTGACAGAAGTAATAAAGAGATAGTCCACAGCCAACTGCCTTCCATACTTCACAGGAGTACAAAGAACTGAGAATGTAAGGTTTCAAATAGGGTGTGTGTTACAATGACCAGAGGAGGTGGAAGTTTCAGAAAGTGATTTGAGTAAGAGTGAAGTCTCAGGAGTACACAGGCGCTACTCTTTAGTAGCATGACAACCACAACAAAATGCCATCAGAGAACCAGAGGGGAGTCTGACAGGTATTGGACCTGCTTATGCCTAATTCAAAAAACAATCTGATGTTGAGTGAATAAGCCAATGTCTATGAACAAGGGTTCAGTCCAGAGCACAGCAGACAAACCAAAGATCTGGAATCTTCTATACAAACAAGGATGTATTCTTTAATTCTATTTCTATCCCGGCAGTTGCAAACATCTCTCCATTTAAAGCCCAAAAGTGGCAACTTCTCTTTGAAAAGTTCTTTGCTGTTGCACGCCATACCCAGGATTGATTCTTTTTGTCATCCTGCAGTCTAGTGATAGTTTTAGGGAGGGGCAGCCATCAGTTCTTCTGTCAATCAGTGCTACTGTCACTGTACACATAGAGCACACATGTAATCTCTGCATTCAGGAGGAGGGTACAGAAGCTTTGCTATTGCTTTGAGACTAGCCTGAGCTGCAGCGTGGGATCTTGCTTTAGAAATCAATTTGGCCTAGAGAAATGGCTCTGTGGGTAAATACAACTGTTTGTCAAGCTGAACACCTGAGTCTGAATCCTAGAAAACAGCATGGTCATGTCCTCCAGAATTGAAGAAGTAGAGACAGGCAGATCCTGAAGAGCTCTCTGACAGCCAAGGTAGCCAGAAGTCAAGACAGTAAGTACCTCAAAGGCACCTTCTCAGATTTTTCTGCTGAGAAAACCTCAGATCAGATCCAGAAGGCAAATTCAAACCGGGACTCAAACATATAAAACTGACAGCCTGAAGGAACCAAACCAAAGCTTCACAGCTCATGAGGTCAGGTGTGAACACCTAACTCAAAGACCAATTAGGAAGTTAATTGACCTGATGACCAGATTGGCAGTATCACAGACCTTGGAATGTTTGAGCCCAATAACATGGGAATTAGAGGAATCAGGGTGATCTTTACTCCTTCCTGTCCTCCAAGTCCATACCTCACTCTCATCACCAGGCCTGGGACAGCCCACTTCCTAGGGTCTCTCCTTCCTCTCAGCCTGCATTCCCAGATACCTCCCCTAATGATCTCTGAATTCACTGTTCCTCTCTCACACCATTTCTTTGACTCATATACCAAAAACTGAGGACACACTACGTCAAGAATCCTGCTGACCATGTCAGCTGGGAACTCAGAAATTCCATGGATTCTCTTGTTGAGCCCAGCTTTCTTTCCTCCAGTCTGGGAATTAGAATTTTCACTCTCCTTTCTGCCCTCCAATTTCAGCTCCCCAATATTATCCCCAGAACTGTAGCAGACTATGTGGAGGGGCCTATCTGCCTCTGACTTCCTGGGTACTCCACCAAACCTCATGGCAGACCAGCTTTCCTCTTCTGATGAACCACTTAGAACCTGCTTCCTCTAGTCCATTCTCATTGCTTGGTGTCAGCCTCTAGTACCTAGAAATATTTTCTAGGTAGGGCCACCATTGGCCACATCTGGAGACTTAGGACCACTCCTCACCTCACAACCCTCAGCTGGCACATGTTCTTAAAATCTAGAGAGGGCAATAGAACCAAGAAACAGAATACACACCCAACAAAGACAGGACCAGATACCATCACCTAGAATCAAAACCAACTCAAAC
Organism: Sigmodon hispidus; assembly: GCA_004025045.1. Taxonomy (NCBI): domain Eukaryota; kingdom Metazoa; phylum Chordata; class Mammalia; order Rodentia; family Cricetidae; genus Sigmodon; species Sigmodon hispidus. The sequence continues at coordinate 16,900 of PVIH01019592.1, read as the reverse complement.
CCAGAAGCCTACACACCAGCCCCAAAACACAGTAACAACCAAGACACTCAACCTTCACCAGTTCTCAGCAACCTCACAGAGCAAGTCCTGAGAAATGCAGCACAGTTGAATCACAAGACAAGTACTTCAAAATAGCTAATGTGAATATGTTCAAAAACCAATAGAAAAATCTATTAATGAAATCTATAAAAATACAAATAGTGAAATTAAATTAAGAAAATGGCTCAAGTCATAAATGTAGAAATAGAATCACTAAGAAAATCCAAAATTAAGGAATTCTGGAAATAAAATTATTAGAAAGTCAAAAAAAATCAAAGATAAACGTCAAGAGAATTCAAGAGATGGGAGAGAGAATTACAGGCATTGAAGTGTGTTGCAGTCAACACAGCTGAAAAAAGTTGAAATCTAAAATGCCCCTTGTGCTTAGACATGCAAACTTTGGAGCTGCTCTGATGGGGTTTGGACACACTTTGGTCCAGCATTTCCTTGCTATACCACCATTCTTCATTTTTGGAGTAGTAATGTATATTCTGTGCCATTGTATGTTGGAAGTATATGGTTTGCTTTGTATTTTTGTTTTTATGGGAATCACAGATAAGAGCTGGAGAAATGGCTCAGAGGTTAAGAGCACTGGCTGTTCTTTCACAGGTCTTGAGTTCAGTTTCTAGCAACCACATGGTTGCTCTGAACCATCTGTAATGAGATCTGGTGCCCTCTCCTGGCCTGCAGGAATATATGCAGACAGAACACTGCATTCATAATTAATGCATAAATTGGAGAGAGAGAGAGAGAGAGAGAGAGAGAGAGAGAGAGAGAGAGAGAGAGAGAGAGCCTCCCTTGAGTCTTGGAAGAGACTTTGAGTTTTGGGCTTTAAACAGTGTTAAAACTGTAAAAGAGATAGGGGCTTCTGAAATTGGACTGAATGCATTTTGCATTATGATGTGGCTAGAGCCTATGGAGCCCAGAGAATGGAATGTGACAGATTGAAGAATGGTCCCATAAGCTTATATATTTGAATCCTTAGTCACTAGAAAGTGGAACTAATTGGAAGGATTGGGGTGTGTAGATTTATTAGAGTAAACGTGTTATTAGGGAGGGGCTTTGAAGTTTCAAAAGCCCATGACAGGCACAGTCAGTTGATCTCTCTCCCTCCTTCCCCCTGCCTACATAAAAATAAAAATGTAGAACACTCAGATGCTTCTATAGCAGCCTGACTTCCATGTTCCCCAACATACTCTCCACAATAATGATAATGAACTATCCTCTGAACCTGTAAGCAAGCCCCAAAGTAAATGTTTTCCTTTACAAGAGTTTCCACAGGTCATGGTGTCTTTTCATAGCAATAGAATATTGATTAACACAATGAGTAACTTTAATAACACAATTCCAGTAATATACATGTCATGTACACAAAAAATAAGCAGAGAAATACTATAGCTACTTAATATCATAAACCAACTCAACCTAATAGATATTTACAGAACATTTCACTGATACACAAAAAATATCTTCTTTACAGCACCTCCTGGAACTTTCTCAAAAATTGACTGCATACTTAGACACAAAGCAAGTCTCAACAAATATAAGAAAATTGAAATAACAGCCAGTACCCTATTACAAGAGCTAAGGCTTAATATCTAAAAACAGAAACAATAGAAAACTTACAGTTTCATGGAAACTAAACAATTCACACTAAATTGTAAAAAAGTGCAAGAAAGAAAAACTTTTTAAACTTAGATGAAAATGAAAACACAATAGACCCAAACTTATGGGACACAATGAAGATGATACTAAGTGATAAGTTTATGGCACTAAGTGCCTAAGTTGTAAAAAAAATAGGAATAGCTCATGTTAGTGTCTTATTGGCACACCTGAAAAATCTAGACAAAAAAATAACCAAACGTAGACAGCAAAAAGAATCAAATTTAGAGCTGAAATCAATAAAACAGGGAAAAAATACAAATAGTCAAAAGAGTTGGTTCTTTGAGAAAAATCAATAAGATTGACAAGCCTCAGTCAAACTAACTAAAAGGTAAAGACAGAAGATCCTAATGAACAAAATAAGAAACTAAGAACAGACACTGAGGAAAACTAGAAAATCATTAGGACACACTTTAAAACTTGTACTCCAGACTGGAAAAAAAATCTAAAAGAAATTGATGTTTTTCTACCACATACCAAAGTTAAATAAAGATCAGATAAGCAATTTAAACAGACCTAGAATCCCTAATGGAATATAAACAGTCATTAAAATTCTCCCATACAGCAACAACAAAAAGCACAGGTCCAAATGGCTTTAAGGCAAAATTCTGGTAGAATTTTAAAGAAGAATCAACACCAATACTCCTCAAATTATCATCAAAATAAAACCAAAAGGAACATTGTCCAAATCTTATGAGGCCACAGTTACCCTGATACCCAATCAACACAAAGACCCAACAAAGAAAAAGATTTACAATTGAGATTCCTTTACAAACACAAATGCAAAAAATTTTCAATAAAACATTGGCCAAGAAAATCCAAGAACACATCAAAAAGATCATCCACCATGATCAAATCGTCTTCATCCCAGGAATGCAGGGATGGATCAACACATATAAATCAATAAATGTGATTTACCGTGTAAACAAAGTAAAAGGCAAACCCACATGATTATCTCATTGGATACAGAAAAGGCTTTTTTCAAAGCTCAACAGTTGTTTGTGATAAAAGCCCTGGAGATATTAGGAATAAAAGGAACATACCTCAAAAATAATAAAACCAATTTAAGCCAAGCCCACAGCCAACACCAATCTAAACAGAGGGAAACTCAAAGCATTTCCACTAAAATCAGGAAAGAGACAAAGTTGTTCTCTTTCTTTCCATATCTATTCAATACAAACCAAAGTCTTAGCTAGAACAGTAAGACAACTAAAGTAGATCAAGCAGATACAGATAAAAAGGAAAGAAGAAAAGTAACTTTATTTGCAGATAAGATGACGGCACATATAAATGACCCTAAGAATTCTACTAGGAAACTCCTACAGCTGATAAACACTTTCAGCAAAGTATACAAAATTTACAAAAATCAGTAGCTATACCCAAATGACAGATTGACTGAGAAAGAAATAGAAGGAAAAAAAACATTCTTAATAGCCTTAAATAATATAAAATATGAATAAGTCTAGTCAAGCCAGTGAAAGGTTTGCATAACAAAAATTTAAGATATTGAAGAAAGAAATGAAAAAGGACATCATAAGATAAAAAGATCTCCCATGCTCATGGAAAGGTAGGATTCACACAGTAAATATGACCATCATACCAAAAGCAATCTACAGATTTAGTGCACTTTCCATAAAATTTCTAAGTAGTGGTCACAATCATTCATAGAAGTTGAAAGGTCAATTTGTGACTTCATATAGAAACACACATACAAACAAACAAGAAGAATAACAAAAACAAAAAACACAGGTCAACTAAAACAATTCTCAATAATAATAAAATTCTGAAAGTATCACCATTTTCATTCTCAAATTAAACTAAAACTATTGTAATAAAAATAGCACGACCATAAAAACAGACACATTGATCAATGAAATGGGAATTGAGGACACAGGCATAAATCCACAGACCTATGAATACCCATTTTTTTATAAAGAGACCAGAAATTCACATTAGAAATAAAACACCATCTTCAACAAATAGTGCTACTCAGACTGGATACCTACATGTAAAAGAATGCAATAGATCCATACTTATCTAACACCCTGCACAAAACTCAAGTCCAAATGGATCATTAATCTCAACATAAAACTGAGTCTGATAAAACAGAAAATTGGGAATCATCTTGAACCCATTGGCAAAGGAAAGGACTTTCTGAACAAAACATCTATAACACAAACTCTAAGAACAATAATTAATAAATAGGACCTCTTGAAACAAAAAGTCTTCTGTATGTCAAAGGACAGCATTATTTGAACAAAATGGCACCAGCAGCCTAGAAAATAGGAAAAGATTTTTACCATCTATACATCTAATAGAAGGTAAATATCTAAAATAGGTAAAGAATTAAAAAAACCTGGAAAACAAAAAGCAAATAATCCAGTTTTAAAACTGGGTACAAGCTTAAACAGAATTCTCAAAAGAACAATTCACATGAAGCTTAAAGAAATATTTAACATTGTTAATTATCAGGAAAATGCAAAGCAAAACTAATTTGGGATTTTATCTTATACCAATCATAATGACCAAGCCCAAGAAAATAAATAAAAACTTATGTTGATGAGACTGTAAACAAGGGAAACACTTATTCATTGTAGGTGGAAGTGCAAACTTGTACAGCCACTATGAAAATCAGGGTGGGAATTCCTCAGAAAGATCAGACTCAATCTACCCCAAGATCTAACTGTACCACTTCTGGGCATATACCGAAAAGACTTTATTTTCATTGTAAGTGTATCTTACAATCAAGTGAATGTGTTTCCAAAAGTATACAAAGAGAATTCCAGATGGTTCACTGAAGGAAGACAGACAAAACAAAGCTAAATGTAGAGCTTTCCAAGTTGCTCCAAAATTATAAAGGAAGAGTAGGGAAGCCAGTTTATACTTTACTTATTTTGTTTTTTGTACGGAGTCTTAAGAAAAATTAAACAACAGCCACCAAGGAAATCCAGAGAATTATCAGGTCATAAGTTGAAAATCTATACTCCACTAAAATGGAAAACCTAAAAGCTTTCTGGACAGGTACCACTTACCAAAGTTAAATCAAGATCAATTAAATGACCTAAACAGACCTGTAACCCCCAAAGAAATTGAACCCCTTATTAAAAGTATCTCAAGAAAAAAAAAAAGGGACAGATAGTTATAGTAAGGATTTCCACCAGAAATTCAAAGAACTAACACCAATACTCCTCGAACTGTTCCATACAATAAAAACAGAAGGAACATTGTTGAACTCTTTTCATGAGGCCACAATCTCCCTGATACCCAAGCCACTCAAAGATGCAACAAAAAAGAGAATTACAAACCAATCTCCCTTATAATATTGGATGCAAAAATATTCAATAAAATTCTGTCAAACTGAATTTAACAACATATAAAAAAAATCATTCACCACTGTCAAGTAGGGTTCATTCCAGAGATGCAGGGATGGTTCAACATATGAAAAACTGTGAATGTCATCCATCATATAAACAACCTAAAAGAAAAAAAAACTATATGATCATCTCATTAGATGCTGAAAAGCCTTTGACAGAATTCAACACTCCTTCATGATAAAAGTCCTGGAGAGATCAGGAATACAGGGAAAATAACGAAATATAATAAAGGCGATATACAGTAAGCCAACAGCCAACATCAAACTAAATTTAGAAAAACTCAAAGCAATCCCACTAAAATCAAAAACAAGACGAGATTCTCTTCTTTCCCCTTATCTATTCAATATAGTTTTTGAAGTTTTAGCTAAAGGAATAAGACAGCAAAAGGAGATTAAGGGGATAAAAATTGAAAAGAAAGAAGTCAAACTATATTTGCAGATGATATGATCATATACATAACTAACCATCAAAATTCTATGAGGGAACTCCTAACAGCTGAAAAAATCATCAGCACACAGCAGGGCACAAGATTAACTAAAAAAAAAAAAAAAAAAAAAAAAAAAAAAAAAAAAAAAAAAAAAAAAAAAAAAAAAAAAAAAAAAAAAAAAAAAAAAAAAAAAAAAAAAAAAAAACCAAAGCTCTTATATACAATAAGGATAAAAGAGTTTAAAAAAGAAATAAGGAGAACATCATCCTTTATAATAGCTGCAAATAGAATTAAATATCTTGGGGTAACAATAACCAAAGAAGTAGCAGACCTGTTTGACAAAATCTTTAAGTCATTAAAGAAGGAATTTGAAGCGAATATCAGAAAATGGAGAGATCTCCCATGCTCTTGGATAGGTAGAAACAACATAGTGAAAATGGCAATCTTACCAAAAGCAATATACAAAATCAATGCAATCCCCATCAAAATCCCAACACAATTTTTACTGACCTTGAAAGAATAGTCAACTTCATATAGAATAGCAGGAGAGCCAGGATTGCCAAAAAATCCTGCTCAATAAAAGAAAATCAGGAGGCATCATTGTCCCTGACTTCAAGCTATACTACAGAGCTACAGTAATTAAAAAAAAACCCTGGTACTGGCATAAAAACAGACCTGTGAACCCCAACCTTAACCCACACACCTTAACCAAATTTTTGATGAAGAAGCCAAAAATATTCAGGGGAAAAAAGGTACTATCTTCAACAAATGGTGTTGGCATAAGTGGATAGTTGTATGTAAAAAAATGCAAATAGATTCATATATATCACCCTGCACAAAACTCAAATTCAAGTGGATCAAAGACCTTAACCTAAACCCAGCTACACTAAACTTGACAGAAAAGAAAGTGGAAAATACTCACCAATGAATTGGCGCAGGTGACCACTTTCTACATATAATACCAGTAGCACAGACACTAAAAACATCAAGTAATAAATGGGACCTACTGAAGCTGAGAAGCTTCTGTAAGGCAAAGAACACCATCAATAAGACTAAATAATAGCATAGAGAATGGGAAAAGATATTTACCAACCTTACATCCGACAGAGGAATGATCTCTAAAATGTATAGAACTGAAGAAACTAGAGCCCAAAATCACAAATAACCCAATTAAAAATGGGGTTCAGAGCTAAAAAGGGAATTCTCAATAGAAGAACTACAAATGGCTGAAAGACACTTAAAAGTTGCTCAACATCTTGAGCTTTTAGAGAAATGCAAATCAAAACAACTTTAAGATATCACGTTATACCTGTCAGAATGGCTAAGATCAAAAACTCAGATGGCATCCCATGCTGGAGAGGAGGTGGAGCAAGGGTTAGGTGGGAGGGTAAACTTGTACAGCCACTTTAGAAAGCAGTATGGCAGTTCCTCAGGAAACAAGGATCTAGTCTTCCCAATAATCCAGCAATACTACTGTTAGGCATATACCCATAGGATGCCCATTCTTACCCCAAAGGCATTAGCTCAACTATTTTCATAGCAGCATTATTCATAATAGCAAGAACCTGGAAACAACTTAGATGTCCCTCATCTGAAAAATGGATTAACAAACTGTGGTACATTTACACAATGAGGTACTACTCAGCAGTAAAAAATGACTTTTAAAAATTTGCAGGCAATTGGATGGATTTGAAGAATAAATTCCTGAGTGAGGTACCAAAAGCCCAGAAAGATAGGCACAGGATATAAACATTCATAAGCAGATTTTAGACAAAAAGAAAAAAATACCCAAGCTGCAAACCACAACCCCTGAACAGCTTGTGATCAGAAAAAAACTTAAGAGACACAATAAAGGGATCCTTCTAGGAAGAGAAAAGAGGGAAGATCTTAGAAAATTGGGATCATAACAGGTAGTGACAGGTAGAGGTGGGAACAAATCATGAGAGAAGGACATGGTTGATTGAGAGGGGCAACAGAGAGGAAGAAAAAAGAAATGGACATCTTGATAGAGGAAGACAACATGGGGTTAGAAAGAGGCCAGATACTAGGGAAAGCTCCAAGAATTCACAATATGTCCCTGGCTAGGATTCCAACCAATATTGAAAGAGATGCCTATAATCCCCTATAATCAAAAGAATGACCATCCTAAGTGCCATTATAGAACCTACATCCAGCAATGAATAGAGGTGAAAGAAGAGATCCATAGCTAAGCACCAGGTCAAGCTCCAGGTCCAGTTAAAGATAAAGAAAGGAAAGTCTATATGAGTAAAGAGATAGGAATTATGAGGGGGAGTCCCATAGAGAAGGGTGGCTGGAGCTCTGAGGCATTCACTGAATCAAAAACAGCCATTGGGGAACCATCTGGAAAAGGAACTGAACCCTCCAAATATAGATGACTGTCAATAGGCATGGACAGTACGTGGAGCCTCTTGCAGCAGGATCATACTATGTTCCTGTGCATGAACTGGCACCTTGGAGCCCATTTCCCTACAGAGATACACCTAACCCAGTCATAGTATGGGGATGAGGGACTCAGACCTACCTAAAATGAATACACCAGACTGAACTGACCCACTTTGGGACTTCTTGCCCTTTGTGGGGAAAGAATAGGGGGATGAAGTGGGAGAAGCTGAGGGAAGACTGGGAAGGATTGAGAGGAGATAAGGAAAGGCTAGCAATAGGATACATGGAAATAAAAACCTTTTTAAATAAATGAAAACAGAACTCACAACAATATGCATGCCATAGCACATGTAATTAATAATAAACTTTTACAAATATTCCAAAGTATAAGAACTAACATCAAGGCACTCAACTTTGGTGAGGAACACAGGCTGCCCAGAACATGGCTGGTGTAATAGCAGCAGGAGAATAGCCAAGACCCTAGGTGCACAGCTGAGAAGTCAGAGGTCAAACAGTGACTTTCACCACCTGAACCCAGGTCCTGAGACGGGCACTCAGCATCTGGACAGAACACAGACTACCCAGAACACAGCTGGCATAATAGCAATGGGGGAGTAGCCAAGTCCCTAGGTGCACAGCTGAGAGGAGAGAGCTCAAGAGGTGACAACAGACATCATAGCACTGTGACTGAGAGCAGCCGACCCTCTGAACACATTCCTGATTAAAATTCCTCAGACCAACAACCCACTAACAGCTGTTCAAGAACTAACCAAGAGTGATTTGAGGAAACTGCGCAGACACCAACGCAAGAATACATACAACAATACAAAGGTCAACAAGACACCACCAGAAGAAGCAAGTGGTTCCATGTAGCTTCAAGATCTGAACATATCAATGAAGAGGAAACAGAAGGAAATGACCTTAAAAACAGCTTTATGAAACTAATAGAAGCCTTAAAAGAGGATATAAAAAAAACTCCCTTAAAGAAATAGAAGAAAATACAAACAAAAAATTAGAAGAGATGAGCAAATCCATGAAAGAAAATAAAGAAAAACAAGGAAAAGAAAACAAACAGGTGAAAGAAATTTATCAGGAATTAAAAACTGAAATAGAAGCAATAAAGAAGGCACAAACCAAGACAAAGCTAGAAATAGAAAATCTGAAGAAAAAAAAAAGACCCAAAACCACAGATTCAAGCATAACCAATAGAATCCAAGAAATGGAAGAGAGAATCTCTGGGGTGGAAGACACAATAGTGGTAATAGATACATCAGTTAAAGAACACACTAAAACCAAAAAAATTTGGGACACCATGAAAAGGCCAAACCTGAGAATAATTGGAATTGAAGAAGGAGAAGAATACCAGCTCAAAGGCACAGAAGATATATTCAACAAAATAGTAGAAGAAAGCTTCCCCAACCTAAAGAAGGAAATGCCTATAACGATACAGGAAGCCTACAGAACACCAAATAGACCAGACTCACATAAAAAGTATGCTCAACATATAATAATCAAGCCACTAAACCTACAGAACAAAGAAATATACTAAGAGCTGCAAAAGGAAAAAGGTCAAATCACCTATAAAGGCCTATCAATCAGAATAACACCTGACTATTCAATGGAAACAATGAAAACAAGAAGGTCCTGGTCAGACATTATACAGACACTAAAAGTTCATGGATGCCAACTTAGACTAATGTACCTAGCCAAAAAAAAATCAATCAATAGAGATGGAGTAAGCAAGATATTTCATGACATAACCAGATTTAAACAATAACTAAACATAAATCTGTCCCTGGATAGGTAGGATTAACATAGTGAAAATGGCAATCTTACCAAAAGCAATATACAGATTCAATGCAATTCCCATTAAAAATCCAACACAAATTTTTACAGACCTTGAAATAACAATATTCAATTTCATTTGGAATAATAGGAAAGCCAGGATTGCCAAAACAATTATGCTCAACAAAAGAATCTCAGGAGGGATCACCATCTCCAACTTCAAATTATACTAAAGAGCTACAGTAATAAAAACAGCTTAGTACTGGCATAAAAACATACTTGTGGATCAATGGAATTGAATTGAAGACTCTGACATGCACCCACACATTTATGAACATCTGATTTTTGACAAAGAAGCCAAAAATGTTCAATGGAAGAAAGATAGTAACTTCAACAAATGGTGTTGACATAACTGGATGGTACTGTGTAGAAAAATGCAAATAGAATCAAACCTATCACCTTGTACAAAATTCAAATTCAAGTGGTTCAAAGACCTCAATATAAACCCAGCTAAACTGAACTTGATAAAAAATAAAGTGGAAAATTCCCTCCAAGGAACTGGCACAGGTGACCACTTCCTAAATATAATACTAATAGCGCAGACACTAAGAACAACAGTCAATAAGTGGGACCTCCTAAAACATAGAAGCTTCTGTAAGGGCAAGAACACAGTAAAAAAGACAAAATGGCAGTCTATAGAATGGGAATAAACCTTTACCAACCCTACAAGTGACAGAGGATTGATCTCTAAAATATATAGAGAACTCAGGAAACTAGAGCCCAAAACCCTCAATAGCCCTATTAAAAACGGGTTTCAGAACTAAAAAAGGAATTACCAGCAGAAGAATTACAAATGGCTGAAAGGCACATGTAAAGGTGCTCAACATCTTTAGCCATCTGAGAAATGCAAATCAAAACAACTTTGAGATACTACCTCACAACTGTCAGATTGGCTAAGATAAAAGTCACAGATGACAGCCTGATTGAAGTATCACAAAACCAGAAAGAGAAGCAGGGGATGTACTCACTCAGAGTGGGCTTTAAAAAAAGATGTCATTGTATACAAGAGCTCAAGGCTAGAACATAGCTAAATGACACAGTGCCTCACTTCTGCATTGACAGCAGCTGGCAGGGGTGTGAGTGAAGAAAGATTTGTTTTCTTTAAGGGTCTGGCCACAGGGAGTCTAATTATGCTCCAGTAAGTAAATGAGCAGCATGAATGGGAGTGTTTGTAAATGGGGAGATCATAAGTGTGGGTATGAATCTGGGAGGTCTCATAACTGAGTTTGATGGGATACATGATGTAAAAATCACCAAATAATATATATACAAAGTAACATCAACACTACTTAAGTTATTCACCAAATAGAAAAGAACTACTTCCAACACCTTGTAAGAAACCTGTGTTTTTCTGATATCAAAACTATATGATGGCTAACACAGACAAGAACAAAGTTATACACCAATTTTCCTTATGAAAACAGATACAACTATTCTCAATAAAATATTTGCAAACTAAATCCTAAAAAAGAAAAGAAATATTATCTAGGGTCAGTGGTAAAGATCTATATTGCTGAAGCTGAAGATCAAGAGTCGGAGGTCAGCCTGGGCTACACAATAAGACCTGTGAATGGGAGGTGAGGAGTCAGGAAAGAAAGAGAGAAGGAAGGGAAGGAGGAAGAAGAGGGAGAAAAAACTAAATATCTTAGAAATGAGCTCAAGTAAAAAGTCAAATGAAAGCCATTATCAGCAACACCAACCTTCTAGACACAAGGCCCCCAGAGTGTGGGGTTTTCACATTTATCTTAGTTAGGATCACTGATATTATTTTAAAAACACCATGACCAAAAGAAAATTGGGAAGAAAATGGTCTATTTAACTTATGCCCCCACATCCACAGTTCATCACTGAAATTAAGATAAGAAATCAAGCATGCAAGAACCTGTAGGCAGGAGCTGAGGGAGAGGTCATGGAGGAGTGCTGCTTACTGTCTTGCATTCCTTAGTTTGCTCACCCTGATTTCTTATAGAACCCAGGACTACCAGCCCAGGGTTAGTATTACCAACAATGGACTGGGACCTCCCCAAAAAATCAGTAGTTAAGAAAATGCTCTACAGGCTTGCCTTCAGCCCAATCTTATAGATGCATTTTCTCAATTGGAGTTCCCTCCTTCCAGATGACTATAGCCTATGTCAAGTTGACATAAAAGTAGCAAGAAAAGTGTTCATGTCCCAGTATAATACACAGTAAGGTTTTATGGGGGACATTACCTCCAAGAAGAAGTGAGCAAGGGAGAAACCTAAGGGACTTTTGTATCCTAAACTAACCAGAGTGATAGGAATTCCTTTTTCTTTGTGGTGGGGAAGACCCAACCCAAGCTACTTACCCTGTGCATGCCAGGAACATGCTCTACTACTGAGACATACACTCAAAAAGAAAATTAACCAAAAAATATATGAAATGTGGTGCTATGAAATAACCTTTTTGTGCACTGTAAAGATGCCTTACTCTGATAGTTTTAATTTTAAAAAGCAGAATGTCTAATAGCCAGACAGATTTTTGGATAGAGAGAAGGGACACTGGGAAGAAGGGTAGAGACCCTCAAAATACAGAGCAAGCAGCAGAGCCATGTTAAAAATGTAAATAAAAACATGCAGCTTAATTTAAGTTATAAGAACTAACTAGAAACAGACTTAAGATATCAGTCTAGCTTCATAATTAATAAGAAGTCTCCATGTTGTGATTTGGAAGGTGGATGGCCAGACAGAAAAATTCTCCTACAATGAGGTTCCTCTCGGGGATCATTAGAGGTAAGTACTTGATAGACAGAGATTCTGAGCCAGAAGCCAGTAAAACAAACAGCAGCCTTAGAAGGCAAAGAAACAAAAAAGCAGACTGATTGCAGATGTGTGTGCATCCATAACTCAGTGAGCCAGCAGCCCAGCTAGTTAAAAGTGAAACATGCTGTCCTTGGTATTCCTCTCCAATCTCCTTCTGCTGAGAATCTCACTATTCACAATACTCCCCAAACCTGTCTGCAATAATTACCTGAGAAACAGTTAGGGGCATTTTTAAATCTCAGTGACACTTTAATGAACAAGCTAATCCTCTTGGCAGATACAGACAAAGATTCACCACAGGAAACTAAGCAAAATCTCAGATCAAAATACAAGGCAGATAACTGGCTTTGGCAGGCCTGTTGTGCTTCCAGGCTACATTTCAGACAGTTAGAGCCTCTTTAGACACCCTGCAGCCACCAGCAGGTTTAGCACCTATATTTTCCTCTGACAGCTGTTTGACAGACATCTCATTTCAGAAGACTCCAACCTGTCTTGCAGTAAAGGGTTAATAGGACCCTTAATTGCAGTATCAGTTACAAAAAGGCACTACTAGTGTAAAAGAACTGCCTTCTAGAAGATTAGTACAGTAATCAATCCTCCAACCCCAGATGGTATGATCTCGGTACAATATGCTGAAGTAAGAAGTCATAATACACTGGGAAATGAAAGGAAAGGTACCCCTGGGTGCATAGGAAGGTGACTGCAGAATCTGACACACACCCAGGTGAATCTCCTCAGACTTCTACAGGCTCCTCAAGATTACTAGATCTCCGGCAAGCAACTTGAACAGTAACAAAGTTCAATGTCTCTGCTACAGGATAAACTATTATCCATCTCAAAACTTTGTGGAAGCTTGAAGAGGGCACTACATGCTGGTGAGCACTGATCTTGAGAGCTAGAGCCAGGAGGGTTGGGAATGTATGGCCAGGCATAGATATAAAGTGAGTTATAGGCCAGAATGTCTGAGCTATATATCAACTGCCTTTCAAAAAATCCGAAGGTCTGAGGACACAGCCATTGGTATGCACCTTGCCCACCATGCACAAGTCCCTGGGTTTGGTATCCAGTATCCTCCTCAAAAGGAAGTGATAAGTTACTATATTTATCCTTGGTAAATTTTCTCTTGCAGTGATAAACAACATAATCAAAGAAACATGGGGTGGAAAGGGACTATTTGGTTTACCCTTCCACATTGTACTCCATCCACCACTGAAAAAAGTCAGAATGGGAATTCAAACAGGGTAGGCATCTAAAGGTAAGGGCTCATTCAGAAGCCATGAAAAAGTGCTATTTATAAGCTTCCTCCATAAGCTTTCTTATAGAGCCCAAGAATGATGATGTCCACAAAGGCATGGGAACTCCCACATCTATCAGCAACTAAGAAAAATCCCTACAAGTTGGACTACCATAGAATATTCTCAATTAGGTTCCCACTTCTCTAATAATTTCACCTGTATCCAGTTGACATACCATTGAAAGACCCCTTATTATATTCAATTATAGGTAACTCTTTTCAATTAAAAACTTCCCCTTTTCATTTATTTCCAAAATCACATTGCAACAAAGATATCAAAATATACAACATAAATAACTTTAATGAATAAATGTTCTTATTTTATTTGTTTAGAAGAGGGTAATTGAGGCATATTTAGGCAAAAACATAGGTACCCAGAAAAAAAGAACATTAAACCACATATACACAGAATCTAAATAGGATTACAAAAGGAAAACACCAAAAGGTACCAGACACAAGGTGTAAAGGACATGGGAGAAACAGGAGAAAAGACAAGCTCTTCAAGCAGAGAGACTTGCCCCTAAAGAAACACGTGAGAAAGGTGCAGCAAAAACCATGCTTAGGGCAAGATATCACCCCAAAGATAAAGACTCACTCCCAGGTGTACTTCCCTTAGCTCTCCCGAAAAAACTTCAGGAGAGGTGCTGTTCTAGCTATGTGAGGTCAAGGCAGAGTGAGCCAAGCATTCTGAGATGACAGTATAACAAGAGCAATCCACAAAGACAAGAGAGATGATTTGGAGCCCAAGGACAAGGTCAAGGATAAAAGAGAAGTCAGCTAAAGCAGTATCTAAGCTGAGCACCCAATTAGCTACTCCAAGCAGCAGCAACCTCCTGGAAAAACCCTGGTTTAATAAACCCTTCAATTCTGGGCCCTTTTCCAAGATGGCTGCATGAGTTACCCTCATAACAACAACACAGATCTCTCTAAATAAACAAAACACATGAAGGCTCAAGAACACGTGACTAAGAACAGTGAAAATTCAGCTTTCCCTGCACCAGAAGATGGTCAGTGCAAGACACAGGAGGAGAGAAAGAGGAAGAGGAAGAGGCAAAAATCAGTAGCAGCACTTTGAGAAGAATATCACTGTCTAGGAAGCCTTCACACATGGTAAGGCTCACCCCAAATTCTGCAGAGCACCTCTAGACAGAACTGAGGATGCCCTGGTTAGGGAAACAATTGGAGAAAGAAAAGCCCAACTCTTAATCAGGAGAAACCTGTCCCTAGAAAGATCACATGGGAGAGGTGCTGCCAGAAAAGTGCTGAGGGTGGTCAGGTTGTGCCACAAAGAAGGAGACTCACAACCAGGTTGGGGCAACTTCATTCCCAAAAGAAAATTCAGAAGAGGTGCTGGCCACCTAGCTCAGGAAGGTCCTGGTAGGAAGGGAGAACATGGAGTGGTGGGTGAAACCAAAATCACTGATGCAACAACAGATAAAATGGGTCCCCAAAGAGGTCACATGAGAGCATAAAACAAAAATCTAGGCCGAGGCAGAAGTAACCCCAATTGTCCTCCATTGACCAAGGAGCAGCTGAACACTCAACTGGATACCTACATGGCCAAGCTGGATGACTAAGACCTCCTGGATGCCGACATGGCCATGACAGACAACAAAAAACAGGCCTACCTGGATGCCTACAAGGACAGGCCTGACACCAAACAACTTCAAGATGAGGACATGGACATGGACATGGCAGAGGTGGATCACAAAACCGAGATGGACATAGACCCTTAACACACTCGTCCAGGTCCACACCACTAGGATAACAAGAAGCCTGGACTGGACAGCCCAAAAAGAACTCACTGATTCTGAAAGGACCTATCTAACCCAATAGGCGGTGGACTGCACCTGCCACCAATTGAGACGGTTCAGTCTCTTCCCTCCCTCTACTTTTGGATACTGTCTTAAATAAAACCCTGTCTCTATATTCAACTGTTTTGCCTCAGTGTCTTTGCTCTTTCCTATGGTCACCCACACTTCCCTTTCAACAGGAATGCCTTGGCCTTGAGGCTCAATACATTTTACAGCCTCTGCCTCCTCCTAGGTCATCTACAGTGACATTTTAACATTCCTTCATTTTCTCTCAGAAAGACTTCCCTGAAGGGATGTGTGTCTGTGTCTGTGTGTGTGTGTGTGTGTGTGTGTGTGTGTGTGTGTGTGTGTGTGATGGGATTGTGGAGACACTGGATGAAGAGATTGTGGGGAGACTCAGAAAAGCCAGGCTTCTAACTCATGTGTGTTCCATGGAATAAAGTTCTTGCCCATCTTCCTGCAAAACCTCCTGTTAAGACCTAAGAGGAAAGGTATGTCTGCTATATAATCCTAGTGAAGGAGGTCCATGGGCAACCTGGCTATTGCTGCTGGGCCAGGAAGGACTCCTGTGTGGGTGTGGTGAGAGTTGGACTGAGTATCCAAGAAGAATTTTCTAGAGATCCGAAGACAGAGCCAGCCACATAGAGAAGAGTGAAGGAGTGGCAGTGGAACCCAGTGCCAGCAGCCTCCATTTTAGCACTTGGTAGGCAGAGGGGCAGAGATCTGTCTTCATCTCTGTGAGTTCAGGTCCAAACACAGTCTGACAGTGCTGGCATAAATCTCTAATTGTTAAGCCCAGCCCTGGGGAACACCCAGCTCCCAAGCCCATCCTTGGGATCCCACATACTTTGATCCCAGCACTAGGAAGATGGATACAGCAAGTGACATGCCTGGGCAGAGAAAGGTCTAGTAGGTGGGAGGAGAACAGGAGCTTCCCTTGCCTGTGAACCTTAGATTCCCCAGGCAAGCCCTATGGGGTCAGAGACTCCTGCTTTCCCTGACACTGGGAAATCTCCTCTGCTCATGCTGAGGATTCTGACTGGTGGCAAGTAGCTGGGACTTGCCCTCTGTCTCTTCTATCTCTGTCCTTTCCCCAATAGCCACCTCCGGGATTTAACTAAAGCACCATCTAGGATTCCTGCACTACATGCTAGCCACTTGGATTGGATCAAAATCCTGCTACTGCCTTCTTGGGCATGGCATCAATAGAAGCTGGCAAGCAGTCCGTATCCTCCCTTATGATGGGAGCTGAAGGCTGACCT
>PVIH01019591.1:0-34904 GCA_004025045.1 Sigmodon hispidus | reverse complement strand
AGGCCCACCGAGCCCTCCTCACCTCTGGTCAGGGTTCGAATCCGCCCCTCAGAGACCCCTGCAGTTGGTTTGCTCAGTTCACTCAGTTCAGGGTCGCAGTAGGGCTCCTAGTAGATTCCCTGAGCAGCAGGAGCTGCGGGTGTGGCCAGGTGCAGAGTTCAGCTGCCCCTGCTCCAGAGTGCGCTGGGACGCCGCAGAGCAACTTTGAGTTTCATTCCCTGGATGTTACCCATTTTGTGTTTTGAGGCAGAATCTTTTATGGGCCTGGAGCTTGCCTATTACATTAGGCTGGATGGATTCTCCTGTCTCAGCCTTCCCATTGCTAGGGATACAAAAGCACACTACCATACTGGACCTTTTCTTTTAATATGGGCTGTGGGGATTGAACTCAGGCCCTCTTGCTTACATCCCAAGTACTTTCTCTAGTGAACTGTCTCCTTAACCCTTTATTTTCAGTGAAAGGAATTACTTTTTTCTCCAAGAGCTTGGGAAAAAGATGGAAGAATTTGAGTTTTTAGAGCTGTTGAAGTAGAGTGTCATTAAGTATTTGTGATGTGGACATTGGTACCAATTACTGCCTACAAGGCCGAAAATTGAAAATACCAGCTAATGCAACCATGCACTGAAGTAGCAACCTTCTCTACAGTCTTAGAGATAGGATCAAAACCAGGATGGTGTTTTATGAAAACAGAACCGTAACAAAGACAGGTAGTGAGATAAAAGACAACGACATCAATATTTATCACACACATTTAAAAGAGCCCAGCCCCATCATTCTTTGTACTTTTATAGTTTCAAAGAAACCCCTGAAGACATTTACATTTTAAAAGATCTTGCATTATTTCTAACCAACTTATTCTCTAATATTTAAGACTAATGACTGACAAGCAGAAATTCTGACACTGGCATTAGCTATGGTTTTACTTTCTTTAATTTTCTAGGCAAGGGCATAGAAATGTAATATCCTGGTTAAGCAGTACATATCTATAATGGATAAATAGGAGGTTTTCATTTATTTTCTGAATATTAGTAATGACTCTAGACTTGCTACTATGGAGCTCAGGGGATTCTGGAAGAAACCCATTTCTTACTTCTTCAGCTCTCACACTCGTGTCTCCCTCATCATCAATCATCTCAGATCCTCATGATCCTCATGGAAACTGAATTCTTTTGCAACCAGTTTCTGTGATTTTACTCATTTCCCTGGATCCAGGTGATATGACTAAAGCTCAGATCCAGTGAGACCATTTGCTAGTATTCTGTTGTGTAATATTATTGTAACTAGGAGAAGATGGGTTACACTTATTTATGTTACAGAATATTTAACTATGTAAAGTCATGCTACTTTTGTTTATGCTGCATTTGTAAGGATGTGTGTTCAATTACATAAAGATAGTTGTATCTGTTGCATCTTGCCTGCCTACAGCCCCTGATTAGCCTAATAAAGAGCTAAATGGCCAAGAGCAAGGCTGAAGAAAGAACAGGCAAGGATAGAAGACAGAGAGAATAAATAGGAGAACTCTAGGCTCAAAGAGAGAAGAAAGGTCAGAGGAGAGTGAGGGAGACACCTGGGGCAAGAAGCCAGGCAGACACCAGCCAATCAGACACATAGAAGCAATGAAAGTAGTATATACTGAGGTAAGAAAGGTAATGAGCCTGGAGGCAAAAGGTAGATAAAGAGAAACAGGTTCCTGTAAGTTAAAAGAGCTAGCCAGAAACATGCTTAAACTGGGCCAAGCATTTAAAACTAATAATAAGTCTCTGTTTCATGATTTAAAGTTGCTTGGTGGGCCAGAACAGAAAGTGTGGTATGGTGTCCCTCCTCACCTTCAGGGCTAATGTCAAATTATTCACCGGGCAACATTGGTCTCGGTTCTACCCTTTATCCATCCTCCGGGCCCATCACTCCACACCCTTTGCTCTGTGTGGAGTCTCTCATCATTTCTCTCATACTATGCACTTATATTTCCTTGGAACTTCTTTCTCCCATTCTAGGGAATTCCGAGGAAATTCCTTAATATCTTTCAAATTAAAGCACTAGAACACCTGGAAATGAAAAGTCACCCCAGGAAAGGGATTGGAGAACTTTTCTCTTTTTGATGCAAGAAGCTATTTAATTTAACATGGTGACCAAAAGTTACCCACTTTACAAAAGCTACTCATTGCTTATTTCTACCACCAACATAAAAGTTACTTGGACATATTATTAACTATATACTTTTAATATAACACAGACACATCATACTATTGTACCTTTATGAACTTATAAGGGGGGTGCTTCTCTGAACTCCAAGCTCCTTGAGACTAATCACAATGAACCGGGCACGGTGCTGGTCCATATCAAGTAGTCCACAGAAGATTGCTGAATTTATCAATGAATGGTTTCATAAAATCTGGAGTTGAGTCTTGCCTTATTTTCTGGGAAATCAAGAGTGTTGTATAGATATTTATTTCGAATTGAAACCTTTTCTCCTAAATGGAAGTGAGGCTGAGAAGACTCAAGAACTAAATGACACCTACAAGGCTCAGAAAGCTCCTGAAGTCTACAAGATTCACGAGGCCCCTACTCATGATTATATAAACAGAAAAAAAAAGAGAGAGAGTCTCTGGTTTGCCAAGCAGCCTGAAAGTTGGGGTGGAGATTTTAGTGATACTGCTGCCTTTGAGGCATCCATGCTTCTCTATATAGTTTTTTTTTCTTCCAACTTTATCTTCTCATGTTTCTGGGGGTTTTTTGCAGTAATATGATCTCAAAAACACTTCACAAACTATTAGAAAGCTGAACTCTCATCTCAGACTTTTCTTTATTGTTTAAAATTTAAGTTTGGTCTTGTCTTTTCCATGGTTGATTTGACTGGTAATCATTCTTATAAGTAGACCTCACCCATGCTTCTGTAAGTAACTGCAATAAATTTGCTAAGCTAGGCTTAGGTGAAATAATTTCTTAGATCTGTCATCAGTGCTCTATCTGAAGAGTGGTGTTCTGAGTGAAGTGGTCCCCACAGGCTCATATATTTGAATAACTGGTCCCTGGTTGGTAAAACTGTTTGGGAAAGATTGGGAGGTATGGCCTTGCTGACGGTGGTGCATCATTAGGTTTTAAAAGACTCATGCTATTTGGGGTGTGTTCTCTAACCGTGATTGTGGACCAAGATGTAAGCGCTAAGTCATCCCTGCTGTCTATGCCTTTGTTCCACCATCATGGACTCTGACCCTCTGGAGCTATAAGCACAATTAAATATTTTTTATAAGTTGCCTGGGTCATGATGTTTTATCACAGCAAATAGAAAAATAACTAAGACACTGGAATGACTATAGTCTTTCACATCTCACCAGGAAAATCACACAACGGGCATCTCCAGCTTCTGGATTCTAATGTCTTCCCTAAGAAGCAAGGATACCTTCTTTAGAGGCATTTCTGTAAGAATCAAATGAGATGACCATTCAGAAATCTCTTCATAAGTTCTAAGCCAGCATCAAACACAAATATACTATTTCTTTATTATTATGAACTATGTATGTTGATAAAAGAGGGGGAGTAACTTCAATAAATGGAAGTAGTAGTAGTAGTTACTGTGTGGGGAGTGAGGGGTATGAGGAGGGAAAATATAGATCAAGTCCTGGTGAATCAGGACACAGGGCTTTGCCCTAACTGTTCTTCCTCCCAACTCTATTTCTAATTCAACCACTCCTTTCTTCCTGACATCCCACATTGCAGTTCCCATCCCCTCTTGCTTCTAGTACTACCCTAGCTTCTAATGAGTTCTCTCTGTCCTTGCAATTCCCCAATCTGTTTTCACAGAGCAATTAGACAAAACTTTTATTAGTATAAATCACATCATGTACCTCTCTGACTATGCACATTTAGTAATGATTTATAAGGACTCCTAGCTCACATCCCATACACATCAGTTTTCTCCAGCCTGGTCTTATGCACGTTCCACTTTCTCATCATACTCTTACTGGCTGTCTATTGTTATTTCTGAGAACCTGCCATGTGAAGCCATTTGGTAATTCCAGACTCTATAGGAACTGTTGATTCTGCTCAACACATTAATCCTGGCTCCACTTTTGAATGGCTTTCTTTCTTTCTTTCTTCCTTCCTTCCTTTCTTTTCTTTCTTCTTTTTTGGTCTCTTAATAAATATCAATTCTTTCAGAAGTTCTTCCTTGCCATCTAAAGAAAATTCTTTATTATTTCCCCTACATGTTATTGTTTACATATGAAGTACTCCTTGACCAGGCTCATGTATTGAAGGTTTGGTGTGCTGCTGATGACACTGTTGAGACATAATTTCATCAATGAATGAAGGTTGGGCCTAGTTGAAGAAGGAGGTTACTGAGCATGTCGCTTTGAAGGCTATTTCTTATTCCTAGATAGACAGACAGATTCTCTCTCTCTCTCTGTTTTTATTTATTATTTGTGTGTGTGTGTGTGTGTGTGTGTGTGTGTGTGTGTGTGTGTGAACATGCACATGTGTCCCACTGGGTAGTAGTGATCAAAAGAGAACTTGGGGCAGTCAGTTCTTTCTTTTCACCATCAGCACCTATGTCAGAATTTTCCACAAGCCTTAGGCAGTGTCTGAGGCTCCACAGACATGCTAGGAAAAGCTGCTTCCCACTCTTGTGAGAGGAGGGGGCGGGGTGTTTTAATGCTGATGGTTGGATTTCAAAGCCTGTTTCTAAAAATGGCTGTTAATGGATTTTTCTCAACACCAACCATGCCTCCTCCTATTTCATCAAGCAGCAGCTGTGTTGCTATTTGCTCTCCTTGTGACCTCAAATGGTTTTACCAGTCAAAACAAATAACTATGGGCCAGAAGACATCAAAAATAAAATGAAAGAGATAAGAAAGGAGAGTCTGACATAAGGGCTCAGCTTTCTGCCAGTAGTTTATGGACTGTCTTTTAGGTCACATTACTGCAAAGAAAAATAGAAACATAGAAAGAAGCTACAGCTGGGAACAGCTCATTCATCGGAATAAACCCGGAGGAGTGGCAGCAGGAGCTATGTCAACAGGTGCTTCAGTTTGAAGTATATGGCAATGGTTAATATTAACATATTTTCTTTGGAAATGAAGGCTAGAAAGTACTTTTGTATATATTGACAAAGACTTGGTTCAATGTAGTATTTTAGGATGGCAGGCAAAATGCTCCTTTTTTCAGTTTAAGGAGAGGGTATGGGTTTTATTCCTAGAATTCATGTAAAAATTTCAAGCACATGGATGCACACCTGTAATTCCAGTGCTGAGAAGGCAAAGACATGAGCATCCCTGGGCTTCCTGGCCAACTGGTCTACCTAAATTAGGAAACTCAGTGAAGGATCTTGCCTCAAAAAAATCAAGTGTAGTATAACTGAGGATGTTGCCAAGTGTCAACCTTTGGCCTTCACGCACATGTTCATGTAGCTCCCTCACACATATACATATGCACACACAGATTAAAGAAGAGAAAAATACAGCTATAGTTTGTGTCCCCATCTACTGCTCATACCCTAGACAAGATGAATGTGGACTCATCTAACTCTAAACTTTATCTGTAAACTGATATACAAGGCTAGAACAGTTTCACAGTTTCTTTCTAAACACAAAGTGCTGGGTGAGATGACTGCTTACTTTTTTCAAAAAGTGCTCATCCTGAATTATAACAAAGGAAAATGCACACTTACACACACACACACACACACACACACACACACACACACACACACACACACAGCTTTATTTCCCACAGCAGAGCATATGTAGAGTCTCCTAGGATGGAACAATCTCCAAACTCCCTGTGTTAGCAAGGTAAGTTGGGACAGCTGGGCCTTATTTATTTAAGTTTGAGGCAATTTTTATATCTCTAAACCATCATCATAAACATTCTCTTATCTGCTGTCTTTATAATCTCCTGAGACTGGGAATGTTATAGCAATGATGAAATAGAGATCCACCTAAATTTGAACTTGTAAAATTTAAATTAGTTTTTAAAATGATGGTTATCACATGCCAAAGCATTGAGATCAAAGTTCTGAGATTGTTGGTGGCAGCACCATCTTCAACACCAGACTCAGTTTCAAGAACATCTATTTGAAAGGCACTCAAGTTTCTGTTTCTAGAGACATTTTTACTTAAGGTTCTTTTAGACAAATGTCTGGTTTATGGAGATGTAGGCTTCACAAAGCACCAAGAAGTTATCAGTGAATGATCCCACCTAGCCTGTCCTTTCCCGGAACACTTCTTCCATGAGCTTAAGTTTGATGCTTTAGCCTTTCCCTGTTTCTTCTGGATTGGAAGCTCTACACAGGCAGGGACCAGGTGCTAAATCTTTTGGTGTCTGTGGTACACTGAGAGCTTTCCCTGTGCCAGAAATGTTAAAGATGTAAGTTAACTGAGAATTAAAGTCTTACAATGTACTTTAGTGTGGTAGGACTGTTTTCTGTATGTGATGCTGTAAATAAAGTAACTGTTTTGGTCCATGGTGAGCACCGTAGCAATAGGCAGGGAATCAGAGCTGAGTCAGTCAGACCCCTGAAGAAGAACCATGTAAGGAATCCAGGTTAGCCTCGGGCCGGGCCACATGGCAGATTACTAGAAATGGAAATGGGTTGAATTAAGATGAAAGAGCTAGCTAGTAATGTGCTTGAGACATAGGCCAAACAATATGAAATTAATATAATTGTCTAAATCATTTCTTGGGGAGAAAAGCTGCCGCGGGCAAGGTCTGAACTTCTGGCCCAAACAGGCCCAGTAATCTTTTACAACACTTTAGTATGTTGTTTTATTTAATCACTAGAAAAACCTATTAAGAAAGTATTTTTTTTGTCATTCTCATTATAGATGAGAAAACAGTCAAATAAAAGCTTTTCAAAGACCCTAAATTTAGTAAATGGCAGGGCTGGGATTAGAAATGTATTAGTCCATTTTTTAACTGCTATACCTAAATATCTGAAGCTGGGTACATATAACTTCATGGAGTTTTATTTTGGCTCCAACATCCAGGTGTCATATATGGTAATGTATTTCATACTAAATTGGTTCCCAGGTAGTACAAGGTACCATGTGTGTCAAGAGACTGCGTGTGTGTGCACATGCCTGCAAGTATGTATGCCTCCTTAGGTCTCTCCCCATCTTACTGTGAGGATACTAGCATTCAGTTCTGTAGGCTCCATCATGACGGTCCTATCCTAGTCATCCCCAATGTCCCTACCTCTTGATATCATATGGAGTATACTAAGCATACTGGCTGGTTTTGTGTGTCAACTTCACACAGCTAGAGTCATCAGAGGAAGAAGCCTCAGGTGAGGAAATACCGCCATCAGATCCAGCTGTAACGCATTTTCTCTATTAGTGATCAATGGAAGAGGGCCCCACCCACGATGAGTGGTGCCATCCCTGGTCTGCTGGTGCTAGGTTCCATAAGAAGGTAGGCTGAGCAAGCTGGGAGAAACAAACCAGTAAGCAGCGCCCCTCCATGGCCTCTGCATCAGCTCCTGCCTTGACAGTTCCTGCCCTGTTGAGTCCCTGTCCTGACTTCCTTCAGTGATTAACAGCAATGCTGAAGTGAAAGCCAAATAATCCTTTTTCTTCCCAGTTTGCCTCTTGGTCAAGGTGTTTTGTCACGGCGACAGAAACCCCAGCTAAGACACTAAGTATCTACTCTCTAAATATAATAATTAAATTTCATCATTTGAATTCTTGAGAAATGTACTCAAACCATATTGGAAAACATAGGATGTTTGAATCTCAAGTTCCATAGATTTTAGTCTATGTGTTCTGCTTCCCAATACCTGGTTACGGGTAATACTTCTTGATGGGTCAAACATAGCTAATTCTAGCTGATTGTTTTCCTTTACCTTTAAGACCCTTGAACCTGTTGTTAGTTTCAGCATAACCAATGTCTTTACATCAGCCCCAAAGACAAATAATATCATCATGAAGATGCTATTTTTTAGCCATTGTATTTAAAATTCTCCAAGTCTCATGGACAAACTTAAAAATAATTTATATTTTCAGATCAAAGTTTTCACTATTTTTTCTCAGAAATGGTGAAAATGAGCAGTTGGTATATTATTTGTCTTCATTCTAGTTGTTTCTGATCTGTTGAGGTAGAAGGAATGTGCTCTAAGTGCTGTTTATTAAGTGGATGCCATAACCGGCTATGTATCTCTAAGAAAATATTTTGGATCTAAATATAATACAAATTATGGAGACAGGCACATGACTAGTAAGTGAAGACTGAGACCAGATTGGAAAGGAGCCAGTACCACCTACATACACCAAATGCTGAAAGAATTCGGAGGATGAACAAATGGGTCCCAAGTGGCACTAACAAGGAAAGGGGTGTGGTAGAGGAGACGCTGAGTCCTGAAGTGTGTTGAAGGTTTTGATGAGTGGCCTGATGTTAATGGCACTTCCATCTTTGTGCAATGTAAAGGCAACAACACTAAGCAAATAAATTAATGCAAAGGTCATATCCAAGGGCTGGAGACATTAACTCTACTTGTCAAATTACCAATTTTATAATTGTGATGGTTTTGATGTGAAATGTCCCCCATCGGCTTATGTACTTGAACTCTTGATCTCCAGTTGGTGGTGTCTGGGAAGACTGTGGCATGTTTAAGAGGTGGGGCCTCAGTAGAGACACTGGGTCATAGTGGGTACACCTTGAGCTTTTATAGCCAGGCTCCACTTCCTGTTCTCTCCTGCTTTCTAAATATGGATGCATTGTGACTAGCTGCCCCCTGTTCATAGGCCACCCTTTCCTCACCATGATAGGCTACATCCCCTTAAACTGTAAGATCAAATAAACCTTTCTATCATTAGGCTGCTTCTTTACAGCTATTTTATCACCACGGTGAGGAAAGCAACTGATACAATAATGTTGCATGGTCCTCTTAGAATAAGGCCCATGACAGGTTAATTAGTTTCTGTCCATTCTATACCAACAGTAATGGATGGGCAGCCTCTTCTGGTTTTATTTAACTGGCTTCCCCTCCATCACCTTTACCTGCCAACTCTGAGGCATTGTTTACATTAGCCCCCAAAATACTGCATATTTTTTGATGTTCTGTACAGATGCCCCTCTCATTACACTTACTCAGCAAATTGAAACTGTCTACAGGTCCTCCCTGGTTCTCCCTGGACACCTGCACCTGTCTTATACTGTAAGCACCTCACAAGCAGAAGAAGTTCTATATTTACCATGACTTACCTACTGCTTAATGTGGAATAGGGACTCATAAAATGGCTATTGAAGAATCCAATATGTAAACAATGAGTTTGAGTAGAATTACACATTCTTTAAGAGTGAGTAGAAGACACTTAGTGATATTTAAAGCCTCCTCCAACTTCAGGATTCCCTGATTTGAACCAAGCAAGTAGAAGTAAGAATAGTGACCAAACAAGGGAACAAGGACTACATTAGTTATTAGCATGGGAGGCCACAACTCATCAACAGAAAGTCCCAAGTAAGAGAGATCTTCATCGGGTGCAGGTGTGGGCCCAAACACTAGATAGCCTGGTTTTAAGCATGATTGTGCCATACTGAAAAGAGAGAGCATGAAGCAGTTGGTTATCTATTTCATGTCCTAACCCTAACCCTTATTTGTAACATAATAATAACAATGTAGACCTCAAAAGGTTGAGATAACAAAATAAATGAGTTAATACCTATGTAAATTGTTTAGAAGAATTCTGGTTACAATAATCTCCTGAAACTTTTAGCTGTTATAACTGTTGTCTGAATCCCTTCCATAGCAATACTAAAGGGAAATGGGGAAAATAGGCATCTAAACTGGAATCATTAATGCTTTTCTGAAAACCACAGGGAGAAGGCATAAAGACAATGAACCAAGTTGGAGTTTCCCTACAATGTATGCCTGGTGGTTTCAACCTCAGAGGTCACTCCACAGCCCCACAGCTCTGAAGAGATGCTAATTTGGGTGGATGAGAAGGGCATCTTTCTATTTTGCAAAAGAACTCAATAGATAGAGCCTACTTTCTCCAGAATTCTACACTGTGGAAAATGTGTTTCAAGACAATTCATGTGGATACTCCGTAGTTCCCAAACAAAACCATCAAATGAGGCAAAAATAATAATAATCTCGAGTTGCCAACCATTCAGCTATGTACCCAATTGTCCTTCTAGTCTTCACTCACCGTAAAAACAAATACAGCTTTGATTTTCTTTTATTCAAGTTCTTCAAAAGCTGATGATCTTTCTATCAAAAACCCCTCTCCTCAAATGTCTGGGTATATTTTCCTCTTTTCTCTGTCCTTTCAGTAAGACTGTGTCTTAACCAGGCTGCCTGGCAACCCTTTGCATACAAAATGAATGTGTGCTTTTAACCGCTGACCTCAGCACCTCTAGTTGTAGGATTTTTCATCATGCAATCATAGAACGTCTTTTGTGTTCTGCCTCAGAAAGGCAGTCAAACGCCACCCCAAAGGACTTCCAAATGTACTTTCTCTACATCAAAGTGAAGGAACTGTAAGTGAACTGTAATCCCTGTCTGCAAACAAAAGTGCTCACATTAGTGCCCTACAATGGCCAACAAATCAAAAGGCTACTTTTCTACCCTCGATGTATGACTGGCATTTAGAAAGCAGAGGGCAGATAATAAAAGAAATCTTTGATAGTCAAATAAAACCAATAAAATCATAAACCCCAGAGTGTACAAAACCAAAGGCAACCAAGAGAAACTGACCTAGGGAAACTAGAGATGGGTCTGAAAACATGACCAAAGAAACTTTATATCTAGCCAAGACTTAGAACCTTTTAAGATGCCAGTTGGCCCAGGCCAGAGTCAGACAAGACCACACATATTTCTGTAAAGGATTTTTCATCCATGCATTTGCTTATATAATCTAGATATTGCTGTTACAACTACTTTTAAAGCTGGCAGAAGATAGTTAATTATAAAAGATTGAAAGGAGACTACTACAAAGAGATTGTCACTCATCCATTCCAGACAAATCAACTTCTAAGAGTTAAGCTGAATGTCATTTACTCAGGTCTAGAAACTGTTATTTAAAATGGAAAAGATAATGGCCCATTAGGAATTATGCAGAGAGCAAATAAAGTCTCTGTTACAAAACAGGCATTTTCAGATATTTACTTCTAAATCAATTTTCAGGCTTACATTTTTTTAAATAGCAGCAGTCATGACTATACAGTGTACTTAGCATTGTGCATTTCCCCTTAAGAATTCATTGGCAGCAAATTCTGAAGTCCTTATAATGAATATACAAATGTCCATTTAGCACATGTTCTATGTTCACTAGAGAATGATTCACCTATGTATAGCAAATTGCTTATGAGAAAACATTTTGCAAATCAACTTAAAGTTATAGGAACAGTAAATCTTCTTCTAGAGCCTCTGGCACCTGCCCCATACTTGTCTATTTTCAGATATTTGGAAGTGAGGCTGTTCCTGCTATGGTGTCCTTGAACACCCATTTTCCACTTTTGATGCCTTACATCAGTGGTTTTTCAACCTTCTTAGCGCTATGACCCTTTAATACAGTTCCTTATAACTCCCTATAATATTATCTCATTGCTACTTTATAACTGTAATTTTGCAATTTATATATTTGATATGCAGGATATTTGAGATGTGACCCCCAAAGTGGTCAGGACCCACAGGTTGAGAATCACTGCCTTTGTGCTTCCATTCCTGCTTGAATCCTTCTGCCTCCGCTGCCTGTCTCTGCAGGGATGGAAACTCAAGGCATCACAAATGAGGGTGAGGATTCAAGGACATAGAGGTACTGACTGAAGCTGGTCCTCCTTTCTCTGATCCACTCTCTAGATATCCAGTGTGAGAGTTGCCCCCATCCCACTGGGCATATCAATACAGAGTGATAGGAGTCATGGGGAGGGAATGCACTCAAGGGTTCTATGGTAAAAAAAAAGAGGCGAAAGGGATAGAAAAGGAATTTAGGGAACCCAGCAGAGGTCACTCTAAATGATTCATTTAATTTGTAGCCATCTTGGCAGAAACAATATGATTAGAATTTCTAAAGTAAGACACTTATGTCTCTTCCTTGGGATATTAAGACTATGGACACAATGGATTCCAAGGAATTAGAATTTTCTAAAAAGTTTCATTCTGAGAAAAAAAAAGTTAAGGTCTTGGTGCCAGTCAGAAGGGTGTTTATCTCCTAGCAAGAGATTTCACCCAGTGCTGACCACTTGCATGGCAGACCAAGAACTAAGAGACAGTGATGTGTCTGTGATGGCCTGTGATAGACAGGACCATGACTCTCTCAGGGCTGCTGAGTTACACTTTTGCTTTTTCTAAACTCAAACCTCAGGCCAGTCAGTATCTGGAACATGGATCAGAGGGTACCACTCATCTATGATGTGGGATGTCTTTTTGTATGCTGTGAACACCATTGGCTAATAAAAGGACTGTTTTGGTCTATGGCAGGGCATCTTAGAAGCAAGCAGGAAATCTGAGCATAGATAAAGGGGAAAGAGGGCAGAGTTATGAGAAACAAAACCCAGCTGCCTAAGAAGCAAGATGTAAAGAAATAGGTAAGCCACGGGCCATGTGACAAGACAGATTAATGGAAATGGCTTGAGTTAAGATGAGAGAATGAACTAGCAGTAAGCCATAGCCATAGGTTGAATAGCATGTAATTAATATAAGCACCTGAGTCACTTTGGGGGCAAAGTGGCTACAGGCAAGTCCAGACCTTGGGACTAGGCTGGGTCAGAAACTCATATTACAGATCTATTCATTTTTTTCCTCTTCCCAATGTAGTCATACTGGATAAATATTCTTCCTCTGATTTTCACTGTTATTTGTATATTTTATTGGCCTACTGAAGACAGGTAGTTAAGCTACCTTGTCAGGTGGGCAGCAATCAAGCTTTGACACTAACAACTCTGGTAACAACTTAACTCCTTCCTTCATTCTGTCTATTAACTCAGGATATATCCACCTGAGATATGTCAGCCCCAAATTCTTGACAACATTGAACTTAAATTAGACAAATGAGGGCTAGACCTATACCTCAGCGGCATAATGGTTGTCAAGCTTACAGAAACTAGCTATGATGAGATATGTGGGAACAAAGTTGGCATGAATGGGAATGTAGAGAAACAGACTTTAAAGGTTGAGGAAAAATTGACAGACTAAAAAAGTGAAAGTTTCAACTCAACATTTTTGACAGTATCCCCTAATATTCTTTGATAGTGGAAAAATTTTAACTGAAAACATTGGTGCCCAACCAGACACATCTCACCCTTGTTCTCTTACAGCTAAATATGCATCTCACCAAATTATGACCAAGTGGATAGAGTAGAAGTGATATTTGTTTTTTTTTTTTTTTTTTTTGAGCAGTGCTCTTAAAAGCAATGTTTCATGAGAGAATAAGATGGTTAAGTTTGGGAAGCAACAGAGACGGAGAACAGAGAAATAGGTATCTTAATAGAGGGAGTCATTGTGCAGAGAAAATCCTGGTGTTAGGGAAACACCCGATAACCCTCAAGATGACCTCAGTTAAGACTCCAGGCAATAGTGGAGAGGGTGCCTAAAGAGGCCTTCCTCTACAATTGAATGAAGACCATCCTAATTGTCCTTACAGAACCTTCAACAACTGACAGAGGCAGATGCAGAGATCCATAGCTAAGCACCAGGTTGTTACTGGGAGGTCCAGCTGAAGCGAGGGAGGAGTGCTTATATGAGCAAAGGGATCAGGATCATGAGAAGGAGACACACAGAAATGGTTGACCCAAGCTATTGGGAACTCACTGACTCTGAAATGACAGATGAGGAACCTTCATTCTCAGAAGTTAAGAGCACTGACTGTTCTTCCAGAGGTCCTGAGTTCAATTCCCAGCAACCACATGGTGGCTCACAACCATCTATGATGACATCTGGTACCCTCTTGGGTATACTGTATTCATAATAAATAATAAATCTTTTTTAAAAAGAAAAGAATTAAACCTACCAAATGTAGAATGGCATGGATAGTTTGTGGAGTGTCTTGCAGTCAGACCAGAGTTTATTCCTGGTGCTTAAACTGGCTTTTCTGAGCCCATTCCCTAGAGAGGAACACCTTACTCAGCCTTGATACTGGGGGGAGGGACTCGGTCCTACTTCAGTTGGATATGTCAGACCTAATTGACTTACTTTGAGCTTCCTTACCCTCCCTGGGGAATGAATGGGGGGTGTGAGTTGGGGGTTAGGCTGAGGGAGGACTGGGAGGAGGGGAGAGCCATGGTGAGTATGGAAAAAACTTTTGAAATTAAAAATAAATAAATAAATAAGTAACAGAATGAAAAAAAAATAAGTACCCTAATCAGAAATTCACACTCCAGGAAGATTAGTGAGGGTTTGAAGGACTCTAATCAGGAATCCACACCCCTCGCATAGTTATAGCAAGCGTCTTTAAAATCTCCAAAGATGCACTCAAATGTTCATCATTTAGCATAAGGGCTGTTATAAATAACAACAATTTTATGGGAAAATTCATCATATTCAGAGAAAATTAAACAGGTAACTCACTTTGACATGAGCAAAGCATAACGATCTGTTAGCGAAGCACCTATGAATACATGTTTTCAACATTAAACATACTCACACTCAAAGCTGGCACAGGTATGTGTTGCCCGGGGTGGGAAGAATTGAAAGGGAAAATGGGGGGGGGTATCAAAATGGTAATATTTTATTGTATGCATGTTGAAAAGAAAGCAGTATTTTCTCTTGCCCTTGGAGTTTGTGGAATTAAAGATATGGCTGGAGTTGCCATTGTGGGCCATCAAACATAAAAAGCACAATGAAGATTACTGAGCATCCAGATGAACTGTAAGCCAACTCACGGGGAATTCCCACCCAGACTCATTTATCTGATGTGTAATTCTGTCTTGTTTAAACCTCTGTATTTGCAGTTCATTTTGTCAGATTGGCCTGACCTAGTCTAAGTGCTGCAAATTCTTCTGGCTGTTCTAAGCACATAGCCCTAACATCTGTCAGCTGTTTCAGCACATAACAATAGCAGGTCCATGAAGACAGGACAGTATTCAAAAGGCAAAGACTGACTTTCAACCTGGTTTTGATCATTTTGTCTTGAAATATTCAGACAGCAATTGAGCTTCGACTCACTGTACCAGCATGTCAGACTCAGGTCTAGAGTAAACTGCATCTGGAAAGCATGTCTAGTTACTAATCGAGCTTCTCTTTCAACCAGGAAGCCCGATTCTCTACCACATCTGGCATTGAGGTCTCAGGAAAATGTATTACTCACTTCACCAATAAACCTTTACTTCTCTACCTAGCCAAACCAGCATCTCCTGAATGGTGGATGAAGCAAGTCAGTGAGGGGATACTTCCCTCATTCAAGGAGAGGAAAAGTCAAGCTCTGTGCTGCTGCTAAGTAAAAAGTAGGCACTTTCAATGCAAATTAGATGTATAGGAGTATTATAGACTGTCCCTACCCCACTGAATGCTCAAGTGATTCTGCTGAGATCTATGTGTCTCCAGAATCTCAGCCCCTGCTCTAGGGTGAGTTATCACCCTTCATAACTTCATGGACTGAAGTAGCCAACTATGCAAGAAAGCTGTTTCTGCTCTATCTTGATATATCTCAAGGTCCACTGCATGGAATATGCATTCAACCACTGGTGGTTTAAGCACCCATTTCATTCATTACTTCCCTAAACATTAAGCTCAGGAGACAAAAAACAAAACAAACAAGCAAAAGAACAAATAACTGCAGAAAAAGGTGACTGGTACAGTAGCATATTGTGAAAGAAAAAAAAAACATTGCTGGTGTTAGGACAAAGAGGGAGGTGGACCCTAGAAAATGATACAGAGTGCTTTGTTGAGAGACTTGGACTATTAGGACCCCTTTGGTATGTTGCTTCCACAAAAGGTCATAGTCAATGAGAATGTAGCCAATGAGAACTGTATCGTTAAATTACCACATTAACGTCAACACAGTTGAGGGGACAGAGCTGTGACTCAAGATAACTCAAGAGAAAATAGTTACTGAATGTCAAATCAGGTAGACAGAACTTTATCTGACAGGCCAGTCTCTATCCTCAAAAAGATCATGGTCTACTGTGGAGAAGAACCTAGTCAGCCTCTGTAGTAATATGCCCAGTGGCAAAGGAAATGGTGTAGAGGCACATGCCAAGAAGCTCACATTTAGAGTAAAGAGTGGATGAAGATGATCTTTACATCAGTCATGAAGAAGCTAATGAGACCCACCACGGACAGCATGGCCAGGACATGACAGGGGCAGACCCAGAAGACAATGACCACATGATAGCAGCAGTGCCTACCCACCCAGTAAGAAGCCCATCTTCTCTCAACAACTCCACTTCTTGGTCACCCTCTAGTTTCAATGTAATGCCTTTCTTGATCTGACAAAAATGGAACAGACAGTCCAATGGGCGCACAACAAAAACTGAGCTGCTAGATCCCCAAGGCGCTTCTCTGAAACTATGTATTCTGGGCGTAGGCATATAAAACATTATTTCAGTTTTTGCTCTCCAAGAGCTTGCATTCTAGAAAAAAAAAAAAAACCCACAAACCTACCCACTAACCATACCACCGTAGGCTTTCAAGACTTCCCATTTTGTTATTGCTGTTGCTTTTCTCTTTGATAGCCTTGTTGCTCTGTCTAACCTCATCACAATTGTCCATCAGGCTGAGAGAAACCCTGAAGCCTTCTCTGGAGACAACGAATGTTGTGGAAAGAGAAGGGCATGTGAGCAGCTCCCTGGAAGACTGCTTCTTCACTGTAGAAGAAAGATGTGGCTGAGCAGCATTCCAGATAGCCTCCTCATCTCTAACCAGTGTCAAGCATCTTCAGAGATGTATTACATTATGAAAATGGCAGGCTGTATGGCATTTATGAATAGCATTTCATTTCTGTTACTTGGGAAAGCAAGTCACTTGAACAACTTGTGACATAGGGGACAAGAATGTTTTTAGGGGATCAAAATCCATGACTAAAAGCATTATTTTCTTAACTACTCATGAAGCAATAACTGCTGGCTGGTAATATACCTATACATCTAATGCAATTGTTATAATAATTGAGGCCTATACTAGTAGTATATTACTTTGTTCACCAGAATCCAAGTATCTTACATCTTAAAATATACACAGGCTTATTGTGGGGGGAAATGTATCTCTTCTATTCTAAGGCAGTTGGTTTGGGTGACCCTACCTTAAACCTTATCTTCATTTCTGGGTGGAGGCTCCAATTAGCTTAAGTTACTACTGGTGATTGGCTTGGAAGAAAATTCAAGCAAAGTCTGTAAGTAAGAAGTGGCCTACTTAGATTCACGTACAGGCTGATCTTGAAGCTGACATTGCAGAGCCAGAGACCAAAGCACGAGTGCCCCATTCAGGAATCCCCTCTGCTTCTCCATCAAATCTTACCTGCAGCCTTTTCTTTAGATTTTGTTTGTGCAAAGGAACTTTTTGTTTGCTTAAAGCTGTTGGTGCCTTCTAACACTACAGAAGCAATTCAAAATCATATATAAATACCTTAATTGCTCTGGAAAGGAGCAGTGTACATAGATGTCAAGGTCCCTTTGGAGAACAGTGGGTCAGTGTGACAGGCAAAGACAAAGACTTTTTCCTTAATTTTGTTAATGCTGCTGGAAAGTCCGATAGCATGGCGTGATTGGCTCCACCCCTTAAAATCACATTTTTCTTACAGCTCCTCTTCCTTGAATTTCACCATCCCAAATCTGATAAACTTATTCTTTTTTGAGAACCTTATACATAAGGATTATTACATTTTTTTTATTTGCAGTAATTTCTTAGCCAGCACTTCTTATAGGTTAAAATATTACTTGAAATCTAGTGGTTTTGAAAAAATTCACAATAATCAAATAAGGTTGAACTGGTATTTCTATCATTCATTTTAGGCTAAAGAAAGTTGAGTCTCTAGTTAAATGTGAGAAGGTGGGGTTGGGGGCCTGGCTTTGGTCTTGACTTCTGAGCTCCTGTTCACCACAATCCTCTCAACCAAAGATTTGAACTCCCGAAGGAAGAGCGAATATTCCTAGGTTATTATGCAGGTGTTTGCAGGGGGCTGAACACAGAGATCTGAGTTTGGTCACCTTAGCCAAGACCCTTTGTTCCATTTCCTGTCCCAGGACTGGTTTGAAGTCAGTCTTCCAGTGCTAAAAGTTTTATAATTTCAGACCTGTCTTCCAGATTCGTGTTCTCCAAACAATTATCATTAACTGTGGCTGATATTTATTATCTCACTGGTGCCCGAGTCTGCACTAAGAACTTTGCTTCCATTTTCCTTTTAAACCTTGCAATATTCCTAAGAAATCTCTCTCTAACAGGCACAGAAACTTTAATTCTAGGAGGTCGAAGAAATTGTCCTCAAGATCTGCTGGAAATCTGACTCTATCTAGGTCAGAGGGACTATTGTGGACCGGACTATCATTGGGTCTGTATTGGTTTTGCTGAAGAAATTAATGTGCACATTACCTATCACCTCTCTCTATGTCAAAAGGGAGAGAGAAGGAGACAAAAACGCCAAAACAAATAGAGCAATCTCTGCTAGGCAAAAACAGAAGGGCCTTGGAAGGACTCCAGAGGCTTCCTCCCAGGCCCAGGGGGCGGGGCGTCCTTCCCTCCAGCTACAGGATCAGATATCCTACCCTTCCAGACCCGGACCATTACCTTGTTGAGATGAGGGTTCCTGGTGACATCGTATCCGCGCTTCTTCAGGGGCACTGGCCGAGGGGCCCCCGACTTAGAGTGGCAGCTCTGAGCGGGTACAGAGGGTGCCTGGCGCCGGAGGGTGCCGCAGGCCATGCGTGGCAGGGAGGCCAGCCGCGGGCCAGTGACCAGAGCGGCGCCCATGGTCCTGGCGCAGATCTGAAACCAGGGAGAGACCAAGGTCAGGGTTGTCCTCTAGCCAAGTGAGGTCCTGCGCGCCAGCAGAGAGTGTGGCCCGAGTCAGGACACCTATTCTT
Source organism: Sigmodon hispidus (assembly GCA_004025045.1). Taxonomy (NCBI): domain Eukaryota; kingdom Metazoa; phylum Chordata; class Mammalia; order Rodentia; family Cricetidae; genus Sigmodon; species Sigmodon hispidus. The sequence continues at coordinate 15,955 of PVIH01019591.1, read as the reverse complement.
GAAGAGTCTGGGGGCTCCTGATGGGTTCAAGGCGCCTCCACCCCTCCTCCGAGGCCACCTGCTCCAGGCTGGGTTGCGATGCTTCCGAGCCTCACCCGAAGGCACCCGACAAAGTGAAAACAAGCTTGGAAGCAGATCCTGTGTGGATGACAGCCCGTGCCATCCCCGCCCCCACACAGGAGGATGGGTGCCTGCGCTCTGAGGGGGTCCCCGCACTCTCAACCCCCGTGGTTGGCTACGGTTCCTCCTCCCTCTGCTCACCTGCCTAGCTCGAGAAGCTAAAGCCTATGCAGTCCCACTGCAGGCAGGTGGGGCGAGGCTCTACTGTTCCCTGTCACCCTCAGGTCAAAGGCTGCTGCAGCATGAGCTCCCGGGACTGGTGCATTCAGGAACAGCAGCCCCCAAAGCTTCCCTCATAGCAGGAGACTTCTCTTGAGGATGCCTGCGGGGGCTCTTCATAACAAGACAAGGAGCAGCTCGGTCTCCTCCCACCTCAGGGCTTTTGCACTTTTTCACCGTGGCAGTCTCCTTCCAGAGAGAACTGAATTGCACTGAGGGGTGAGCGCTTAAGGATCAGCGTTCCCTCTTCTGTTCCACCTTTTGAGCATGGTCCCTAACAAGGATGCTGTCCAGTATAATAGCCATAAGATGTAATTTTTCAATAATTTCCTCTGAATAAAATAATTTTAAACCCATTTCCTGAGTCATGGTAAGTACCTTTTTTGGCAGTGGAGAGTGCGGGTGTATGTGCACAGGTGCAGACACTTCCACCTTTGCAGAAAGTCCCTCAGTTCCTAAGTGGGCTCCTCTGAACCTCAGGCTGGCCACCAAGGATGTTAGGGTCACATCTGAACCTTGATGGCCACTCATCCTTGAATGTGTACTTTAAATGTGTACTTCCTCCACACAGTAGTCAAGAGACTCCTTCTACAGGAAATATTTCATTGTATGTGTGGAATAACATCCAAGTCCTCAGGCAGCCTTTTGGATAACCACAGCCTGGCTCTTGCCAACTTCTCATGTCCGTCTCCTTCACTCTGCGCTGCTCTTGAGACCTTCTCTCACAGTTTGTGTCTCCACCTCACTCAGTGGGCAGCCTCCATCTGAGGGCCTTTGCATCTGCTTTCACAAGGGATGTCGTCCTCCAGCCTTCCATACAACTGGCAATGTCACCGGTGTCTCAGGTTGCCTCTCACTTGTCATCTTGGAGGCCATTATTCTAGTCATTCCATTCAGTGTTGACCATCACCTAGGGATACATAAGAGAAAGGTTTTTCCCTACATAAAAACTAACTAGCCAGTTATTAGCTCATTGTTTTGGTGGTTCAGTGTCTGCCTCCCATTCTTAAAATACAGGCTTCTGTTGTGGGATGTCTTTCTGTATGTTGTGAATTATCATTGGGTAATAAAGCAACTGTTTTGGCCTATGTCTTGGGCATATGGCTAGCTAGCTCTTACAGCTTAACCTCTTTTTATGAATCTATGTTGTCGCTTGTGGCTGACCTGAGTTCCTTTACATCTTCCTCTCTTGTCAGCAGCCCACAGTCTCTTTTTGACTGTGCTCTCCTTTCCCTTATCTATGCTTGAATTTCCCACCTATTTCTAAGATGCTTTACCATAGGCCAAAACAGTTTCTTTATTATCCAATGGTAATTCACAACATACAGAAAGACATCCCACATCAGGCCTCAATGAACTAGGGTTTCTGTCTGTAAATCCATTTGTCCTCAGGGCCTGGCATGTCTCTGAATAATAATAATAATAATAATAATAATAATAATAATAATAAAAGCTGCTTGGTGAATGAAGGTGAGTAGCTGCTCTGTTTATCAGGGCTATGGACTCTCAGAATGACTGCCAGACAAATGGTGTGCTTTTCCTAGACTAGTCTTCTAACCTCACACCATTCTTACATTTCAAAAGCAAAGTAGGCATGATGGTGCTGTCAGGGTCCTCCTGCCTGGCCTCGGATTTAGTCTCCTCAAGAATGATGGCCTTCTCTTTGGGTTGCTTTCCTCTCAGCTCCATTTTCCAGTTCTCAATTGGAATAATCTATATTAAGTTGTGTTTCTTAGCAAAGCATCGGAACTCCATGCCGAACGGACAGAGGAAGATTTTTCTGACCCTGTCCACAGACTCTCATTCAATAGAGGTTAAATTCCTGGTTAGGATTATTCTTAGACTGGATACTTAAACAAGCCTATCAGTGGTATTTTAATTAAGAAAGCACATTTGAGTTAGAGTTTTTATAGTCTGTAGCCAAGACCATTAACTGCTTTCAATACTATTTTTATATTTGCATATATTATCACCCAGTTGTCAACAGTTAGTAAACAGCAAGTCTGACCAGAAGCTGTTTGTTCAATATGTATACCCTTGTCCAACACGATGATCTTTTCCTTGCTTGGGTGTAAACCCAATCCTTGAAACCCAGCTAAAAACAAAGATACAAAGAACAGAAAGTTTCAAACTAGTAACTATAATTTTTACACTATCAATTCACTGAATCTTGTAAAGTCTTCCATGTTTTATAACCTGTGACTGATCCCCTCTAAGCCCTGCCACAGCTCTAACATTATGTTGGTTACAGTAATATGCTAAGTATAAGCCACAGGGTGAGTGGCAAGAAAAGCTGTGTTTTCAGGCCCCATTTCCTCAGGATACAGACCCTGTTGCTTCAGTCCTCTCAAGGTAGTTTGGGTTGCTCTATAGGAGCACTAACCCCACTTCAGCATCCTATTTCCTCCCCATGGAAAGGCAGAGAGATGTGGGAAAGGAAGTGGTTCTCTCTGAGGGAAATGGGATGGATGTTATAGTCAGTTGTATCTTCTTACGTTGTTTTTTCTTTTTGGGGGGTGGTGGTGGTAGAGACATTGTATAGTCAAATTGATTTTCAAGGAAGACTGGAAACTTGTCTGCAATAAAAGTATGTGTGCTTTTATTGAGGCTCATCAGAGGAGTCTATTACTAAAAGGAAGAAACTAAGAACTGTTCTTAGGGACCATCTTGGCTAGAAGTCTAGATATAATACTCATTTTGTGGTGAGGAGCTTGGCATACAGGGTAGGCTTGGAAACTGACATTTATAAATGCTCTGTGGGTTTCATCTCAGCTCAGTAGTAACCTCCTTACTTTTGAAGATGAACATAAGATTTCAGAGACGAAGTTTAGAAGAAAGGGAACATTCTAGAACTTTTCCAGTTCCATAAAAATAAACAAAACACCATCAACAAGAAACTCTAAAATCCTGAACCAGCCAGTATGGTAGTCTGTTCTAGCATTAGATAAAATTAGTGACTCTCCATGACTGCCTAGCTCTTCCCCTTTCACATCCCATCTACTGATTTCTGCTGCCTTTGGAATGTTGCCTCCTGAGGAATATCATTACATCCCTCTAACCAAAGGTTCCATTTCCAAATTCACGTAATACCTTTGCTTTTCTAGTATAAGCATAGAGATCTGAATATTTATGTGATATATTACTAAATTGTGGCTAAAGAGTGAAACCCCAACCCTACAATGAAGGATAATACTCCAATTAGAAATCATACATTACAAAATAAAACCCTAGCACCAAGAATAAGTTACCTCTTTTTGAGTTGGTGGCCCATGGGGCCCAAAAGACACCCAAAACATTATAGGTTATTGCCAAAACTTGACAGTAAGACCTCATTACTGGGGGGCTGGAGAGATGGCTCAGTGGTTAAGAGCACCGTCTGCTCTTCCAGAAGACCTGGGTTCGATTCCCAGCACCCACATGGCAGCTAACAACTGTCTGTAGTTCTAGTTCCAGGCAAACACCAAGGCAAATAAATAAATAAATAGTTTTCTTTTCTTTTCTTTTTTTTTTTTTAAAAAAAAGACCTCATTACTGAAGATACCATATCCTTATGTCATAGAACATCAAGAAAACTAGGTGCTGTTAGCTGGAAGCTTCATTTATATCACCTGGCATTCACAGTTTTGGAAGGTGCTATACATGCTATGGGAGAAGAGCTATCATCGATTTCACCCAGCTATTAACTCTGGGAGATAAAATGATGATCTACCAGGTAAGATAATGTCTCCTGGCTCAATAGTGGCATAAGTGTTATTGGAGTGATCAATTACTTTTTGATGTAATTAAAACATGCTCCATGAGATGGATCTTATACCAGATACTATCAATGAGGCCAAGAACCAGTGACTACATAGATCATGGGCCCTAGAAGGAAACTTATATTATTCTGCCAAAGGAACATTGTAACAAAATGTTCCTGATGACATATTGCTTGATATACCAATATTACCACTGAGTGCACCACTCAACCTTCATCATAGATGCTTCTTGCAAGAGAAGGCCACTAATACAGCGACCCACAATTGATCAATATACAGAGAATAAGAGACTTTGGAATTCTCAGCCTTAACTGGGATGTCTATCATACCCTCTTATCAAGGCTCAGGGATCTATGTGAAAGATGAGGTAGGAGGATTTTAAGAGCCAGAGGTGATAGATACTGTCAAGGAAGCAGAATTTTCTAGACTTAAAAGGGAAGATGACATACAAATCCACAAAGGCTGTGACAGTATACATTAGACCTGTGTAAGCAAAAGCCAGACAAAATCCATCAGGGAGGAGGGTGGTGGCCATAAAGTCCTACACCCAGCAAGGATCTATTGGCATTTAATTGCAGCTGGGTGAGGAAAAGTCAGGTTTCTTTAATGAAGTGATATTTGGTATATGGATCACACTCTAGAGCAGGTCTCATGCTCAGGAATAGTTAGCCATTTGGCTGATACAGACTGGATTCCATGGTGTTTATTTTGAGACAGAGGGAAAAAACAAAGCTGGGTAAGTGCGGAGGATCTGGGAGAAGATGAGGCGATGAATAGGATCAAATATACAAAACTCTCAAAAGATGAACAAAAACATTAACTAAAATATTGCAACATCTATTTACAAGTCTTTACACCTTCAGTGTCTGGGTCAGCGCCTGGATGGCACAGGGAATACACTTGGCTTGTTAAATTTGCATTAGGCATCTGTTAGGCCAGTCTTCTTCTTCACTTTGTCTAAATGCCATTGTCACCAGCAAGAGTCTCATAGTTAGTAAGCTTATCTTCCTGCTTTATGATCCTCAAATGTTCTCATTTGTATCTACTACAGTGTTAATTATCCAGTCGTTTATTTAGATGCCTGTTTTCTTGAAGCTCTGGGAACCTCATAAAGGCAAACACCTTTATATTCTAATGGTCTGGACTCTCCTAGGGAGTAGTTCATGTGACCTTGAGCATTTTAAGTGACCTTTTACAACATCACCATCTTCATGTTAAAACTGAGATTCTACTGTTATTTCTAGCATTTTTGGTGGATTTATTTGCTTATTTAAAGCACTTATAATACACTGACATGATTCCAAACACAATTCTAAACAATCACGTTCTCCACGTAAGATTTAGAAACTGTAAGGTAGTTCCACGGAAGCTATGCTTTTAATTTTGATCATTTCCCAGGCTTTCCAGATGTAGGCTTCACTCTTCTCGTGATGGCTAGCATTAGTAAATCATGGTTCCCAATTGCTCAACCATTAAAATAAACAACTAGTGTTTGACTGTGTACTGGTTGCTAAGCTCTAATATCTGGGAGTTGGTTATTGTCTTAGGGCTTCTATTGCTGCGAATATACACCCTGGCCATAGCAACTCTGATAAAGGAACGACTTTTAATTAGAGTGGCTTACATTTTCAGAGGTTTAGTTCATTATCATCATGGCAGGACGAGATAGCATGCCAGCAGACATGATGCTGGAGAAGGAGCTGAGAGTTCTACATCTTGATCCACAGGCAACAGGAAGTGAACTCTGTCACTGGGTATAGCTTGAGAATAGGAGACTTCAATAGTTACCACCACAGTGATATACTTTCTCCAACAAGGCCACATCTACCCCAATGAAACCATACCTCCTAATAGTACCACCCCTTACAGGGGCCATTTTCTTTCACAGCACCACAGGTATAGTGAATGTATTTTCAACTAATAATATTTCTAACTCAAAATGGACTTACAGGTTGTAAGTCTACCTATGGTCATCAAAGAGCACTTGCTGTAACTCATTTAATCTATAGTAGTTTTATAGTTACTTCTTTACAGAGCTATCTTTCTGAATTATGGCTGGAGCATGCATTTTACAAATTCTTTGGCAGCAGGTATTCCAATGATCTGTCAATGGGGGGACTGAAGGCTGGAGAGACAGACTTTCTTTACTCCGTTTTCAGTTGGTTTCTTTCCATCGAAGAGCCAGGCATAGCCCATTGACTGGCATCAGTCATTGGCCCCAGAGTGCAGCCTCCTTCCTTATCAATGTAGCCTCACCAAGCCCTTGAATACCTACTGGCTGGTCCCTTGCAAGTTCCAGCAGCTTCTTTCATTCTTTGCCTTAAGCTTCTTCCTGTGGTTTCTTGTACCAGGCTTTTTCTTTTAGGCTACCAACCAGCTCCCAAATCATGACACAGAAACTTAATATTAGTTTTGAATGCTTGACCTTAACTTAGCTCTTTTCTGGCTAGCTCTTTAACTGAAATTAACCTGTGTCTCTTCATCTGCCTTTTGCCTTGAGTCTTTTTACCTTCTTTCTGTATATGTTACTCTGTGACTGCTGGTTAGGGACTTCCTGGATTCTGGCCCAGGTGTCTCTCCTATTTTCTCCTCCTTCTTCTCTCCTTCTTTTTCCTCTTAAGCTTAGGTTTCTCTTTCTATTTATTCTCTCTGCTGATGGCCACGCCAATCCTTTCTCTGCCTACTTATGGCCTGTTAGCTCTTTATTAGACCCATCAGGTGTCTGAGGCAGGCAAGGTGAAACATGCAGCACATCTTTATATAATTAAATAAACTCAGCATAAACAGAAGACTCCTTTTCACAGTTAAAGTAATATTCTGCAGCTTAAGTAAACAAAAGTAACACATCTTCACTCAGCTAAAATAAGATTCCACAGCAGTTTCTAGAGGCTGCCCCAGCACTGCCTGCCTTCATTCAGTTACCTCCAACTGTGAAAACTGTCTTTATATTGAATTCATTGTTTGGTTCTGTTTACCCAACTCAGTCCAGCCTGATGTGACTTAGAAATTGATGTTACCCTTAGTTTTTAAACCAAGAAACAAACCAGAGAAGTTACTTTGCCTGAGTTGGCTGAGATTTAAATCTGGACTCCAGATGCCATAGTGGTTCTGGTACACCAAAGACTTAGATCTGTGAAGTGATCCACCAGGCCTGATGTGTGGTGATAGTTCTTCTCTGATATCCAGTCGCCTCATCAACACCTTATCAGGCCTGTATCCTACAGAAGCCCTCCCAGGGCTGTGTAACAATCTGTAAGAGTGGGAGCACAAAGCCTCTCGTTCCTTTCCCTCTGATCTCCTTTGTGCAAAGCGTTTCCAGGGAAACAGATTCTTCTCTTCTATCCCTCACTACTCACCACAACTTCAGCTTTTTCTATTTACTAAATAAGAGGCAGCCAGTCGTTGGACAGTCTGAAACATGACAAAGAAAAATTAAGCAGATTTGTAGCAGAAGAGAACATGTTGTTTATTTTTGTGGCATCAAAGGCCTCTGTTCTGTTTCACTGTCAGAAGCACAATAGCCAGCTTTAACAAGGAAAGAATATACTTTTAGCTAACTGCATTTGCAACAGAGAGCCTTCCAGACTCAGCTATCCCTGCACTGTTGTCGCAGGAACACTTTGGAATCTGTTTATAAACTCCTGCGGCCTTCCTTAGTAACTGTTACAGCAGGTGTAATTGCTCCCGCTAGAAGAACACGATATATTGCTTTTCTCCACAGGTTTTCTGCTCACTGTGCTTGGCAGTTAGATGTCAGCAGGCCTGCTTGGAGTCCCAGGCCCTGCCTGCAGGACAGCCCCTATTTTCATGGCTCATTTAAGCACAAACAATGTAGAAGCCAGTTAATACAAGGCTGTACTTCCACTCTGCGATATGAGTTCTGAAAACAAATGTTGTCTTTAGTCTGAATGATCAGTGCTTTCTCTATGTTTTCCACGCCGGTGGATTTCCCAGAGGTTGTTTAAGAGGAGAAAAAAAAAATCTATTTTCTTCACCTCTTGAAATACTCTATTCAAGGACTCCGCCCTCTGACAGCCCCTGTGCCATTATGTTTCCCGACCCTCCACCTCCTCTTCTCTCACACAAAAGTTAGACAAAAAGGAAACTGTTGGGAAAAAGGCAGGCCTCGGAAACAGAAACCCATGGCAGCAGCTGCTGAGCCACACAGCTGATAAGGGGAACAAATCTGTGTGCCCTCCTTGTTTGTGTGGAGGTCAGAGCAGCAACCTAATAGGGCTGGGGGAGGGCTCTTTGTCCACGGTGTGATTTGACCATCTGGCCCATTCAGCACCCCTGGACCAGCTGACCCCGGCCACTGGCTGCTTCTCTGGCTCCTTCACAGCCTCTGAACTTGTTAAGCTGTAATGAGCATATCTCTCCATTTCCTAATTGACTTTGCAAAAGTCCTCATCGGCCTCCACAAAGGAGGGGCAAAGGAGAGCTCCCCACTCCCTGTCTTTTCTATCAAAACCCATCGGCAATCTGGAGGAATCCCGAGTTTTCACTGGAGAGTTTGGGTTATTTCCGTTCGAAGTGTTTTTAAAAGCGTGTTTTCTCTGTGTAATTGGTGAGATTAAGACAGGCTGTTGTTTCTAGAGAATTTGGGCTCTCCTTGGCTCTTTATCACCTCAATTAGTTTTTATGTTCCCCTCTCACAAGGGTTAGCCACTCAACCCGTGTCTCAGCTGGTATGTAGCTTCAAATCCCTTTGCCTGATTCACTCAGCCTTCCCCCTAGGAGATGTAATTTGTTTCTTTTGTGGATTCTCAGCTCTTGAGTTTAGCTGGTGCTGGCTGTTACCCAGATGGACGCTATCTGGCCTGCAGGCTGTGCACACAGCTGCATTCACTGGACTGTGAGATTCAGCGTGGATTTTGACTCAGAAGTCAGAGTTTCTCCATGGAAGACTAACAGTTGTCCAGTCTCAGGCTTCTTATCAGGAGTATCTGTGCTTCTAATGACAGGTGGATTTCCTTTTCCTTAGCTTTCAGCTTGGCCTCCAATCTGAAAGAAAGGTTTACAAAGCCCTATAGAAATACTCTGGACTAAGGAGATGCTGTTTTGCTTTTCAGGCACACACACATATATGTATACACACACACGTGTGTGTGTGACAGATCAAAATCAAGACACACACACACACACACACACACACATATATATATATATATATACATGTGTGGCTATATATATATAGCCTCCATGCTGCTGTTTACACAAAGCAGATTCTGAGGTATTAGCATCATGGGCATGCTATACAATGCTTTTGTTTGGACAATAAAAGAAAGCATGTGAGCCAAGGTTGCTATTTCATGTCCTCATCTCAGATTTTTGCCCAATATAAATGTATATTTATCAGAGCTCTCTTTGGAGTCACAACATGTGGAATTGGATTCTTGTTCTGGCAAGATCACTGGTGTGTGAACCTGGGGGGAATTTGCTTAATCCTTCTGAAAGCCCATGTTGTCTATAAAGCAAGCCCCCTCCTATAGTAATTAGTTCATACAATGGCTGTGAGGGTTAAATAATTGAACGCAGTACAAACCGTCATGTTAAGTATTATTTTCATACTGTATCCGCAGTTCCACAAAACAGTTCTGAGCATGTGATACTGAATAAACATTGTTTAAATTGCCCTTGACTGATTTTTTTTTTTTTTAAAATGGGCTCAGATTTCAAAAGCTCTGTATGAGATATTTGTATGTCTCCAGAGCAGGTATATCTCTGGAGCAGAGGCTGAATACTTGGGGTTTTGTTTTTCAATGGTGACAAAACCCAAAAATACGGTTAGATTCTATGTCTGTTTCTATTCAAATAGGAGTTGTATGACCTCGTGTTGCAGGTAAGTTCATTTGCTCACACAGTCTGTACTTTTCAAGATCTATTTTCATCCCAGCAACTTCAAATACAGGGACCTCAGCTAACACCCAAGTTTGTGCGTATCTAGGCATCCATGTGGCAGGGGAGAAGGTTTATAATCTTTAGTAGAGTCAGGTTCTACGATTTGAGCCACATCTGTGGCTGCTTTGCTTCCCTCCTACAGTGAGGCTCTGTGTGTGTGTGTGTGTGTGTGTGTGTGTGTGTGTGTGTGTGATAACCAGTAATTGCTGAAACTCTGTTTCTGTTCTTGAGTCACTGGTACCATAACTTCTGAAGCCCTGTGGCTGGCTGCTTTATCAGCTGCTGTTACTGGAAACAGTGGGTTCTGTCCTGATGGGGCAGAGGAAGATGGGAATGAATGCCCAGCACTCTTCTTTCCATGGTTGGTATAAGCATAAGAATGGTGTGCATCTCTAAGGATTCAGTGCACATAAAGTGGGCTCCAGGCCAGTTTTATACCTCACTTGGAACTTCTGCTTACTCCTATCTGCTTCTAATTCAAGACTACCTGAAAGCTTTTTGTTGTTGTTGTTTGTTATGGTTTCTGGAAAAGAAGTATGCATTCAGGCCTTATACACTCACCAAGCCAAACAGATATAAAATCAGCCAATGGTAGTTATGTGTATATTCTTCTTCACAAGAATTCACATGTAAATCAGTGATATACCCAGGTAACCAAATAAAGGTCTAAGAACTCCCATCATATCTAAGTCTTTGTTGGTCTAGAATGTACAGGAACACTGTGTAATGCAGTATACCTAGCTATGTTACATCCGCATCAGCTTTAAAAATACTTTCTTTAATAAGATTTAGTTTCAGAGGAAAGGATTAGAGTTTTTATGAGTCAGAAGGTTTGGAAACTGTCTACAACCTACAGTAATTATAGAGCAATGGAATTACATAATTCTAAAGTAGGAAGGGTCCTAGGAATAAACTAGGTTTTATAATTAATACAAGATGGTGCCAAGAATAGAGGATCTTTTCTCTCTGGGAAGTTTTTTGGATGTCAGAGGTCACTCAGTAGATCATCACTAGCGAGGAACTGGTGGAATGGCAGCAGTTTCCTCTGCAACAAGTGTTCCTTGTAAGTCAGAATAACCACACACAGCAGGCTTAGTTTGTTTCTCTTCTTATATTTTTAAAGACGATTCACAGATACTTTCTTATTTTAAGCAAGGGATGAAACTGATAATGAACCCAGACACTGAGCCCTGGAACAACCAGAGATAGGAGGCTTATAAGAATGAATAGAGTCTGAGTTGGGGAGTTTAGAACCTAATCACTAGTTCTAAGAAGCCAAGAAGATACAAAAATTGTGGACAGAACAGGAATTGATCTGTAATAAATAATAACTGGTAGAAAAAGCTATCAGAGTTGAAAAATATATTTGCATTTTAGGAGTCTTGCTTACTGTTCTATATGGTGTATAATAAGATATTGAATTAAATTTTTTTTCTTACTAACTCAGAATTTTAGTGACAAATAAAAACCAAGACCAATAGGCAGTACTCTATGTTCTTCCGGACACGGGCTCCAATAGTCTTAGCTGAAGCGATTCTCTGTCTCTCACTCTAAATAGTCTGTTAGCAGAAGACTAGATCCTGTGACTGAGAAAAGTCCATCGACAAAGAAGATCCCAAAGCACTATGCATGAGTGACAGCTTTTGTCACACAATAGAAGGGTCCTAGTTTCTGGCTAGATGCTTATTGATGAACTAACTTGGACCCATCAGGGTGGACCAGCATGAGACAACTCATGAGAGAGCTTGCAAGCAACCTTGGAAAGTGGGGAGTTTGCAAAGTAGAGGATGATTGGAGTAGCTAGTGATGGGAAAGGAAAGAATTCAGATGCTTTTGGGCTGACTTTCCACTCTTCACGGTGCCCAGGATGTCTCAGAGAATACTAGAGAAATAGCTGAGAATTCTGGGCTATAGTATCCATGAGGACCCAGGAGTACTCCTTATCCTGGCTTTGGAGAAGATTATAGACCTAAGAGAATGTTGTGTCCAGCATCTCAGTGAGAATTGTCTGAGCAGAAAGTCACTTGAAATCAATTCTCCGAAGCTAGGATCCCATGAGGCTTCTAACAACACTCACCTATATCTGAGTGAGCATTGACTATGCCAAGAACCCTACAGAAAACAAAATCTAAATCAAAAGGCTTTTTTGGCTTTTGGCCCTTGGGCTGATTTCCTAGGGCTACTGTAATATGTTTCTTCGAGATTGGTAACTTATATTATCATAAATTTATTCTCTGACAATTCAGGGCACTAAAGGTGTCAGCAGGACTGATTTTTCTCTGAAAGCTCTATGAGATATTATCTCTCTTGCTCTTTGAGCTGCTAGTGACTCCAAATGCTCTTTGGCTTGTGGCTACACCATCCAGTCAGTCTCTGTTCACTTTGCCTCTTCACTTCTGTGTTTGTCGCCTGTGTACAGACCTCGGAACTGCAGCATCACTAGATTAGAGCCTGTCTGGAATTATCTCAACTCATCACTTTTAACAAATTACACTTACAAAGTATCTTTTTTTTTCCCTCCAAGGAAGTTTCCAGTCACAGATTCCAGGCAGTAGAGTATCTTTTGTTGGGTGACCGCTCAATCCTTTGCATTCTTTTTCTCTCCAACCTTCTCTGATCAGGTGGTGATCATATTTAGTGATGGAGGAGAAGGGAGCAAGCCCAGGTTTGAGGAAGCGTCTTTGAAATGCACGTGAGAGCGCAGCTGTAAATTGCACTTTATGAAACTTTAATTACCTCAGACTTTGAAGTACTGAGATCTGTCTTGATTTCCTCATGGCTGGGCATATCAGAGGCTGTGATGGAAAAAGGTAAGACTGAATTTCTTATCACAGTCAGTTGAGTTCGGCATTTTCAATAAACCAGTTACATTAACAGTAGTTAATGATTCATTTTCTTCTAATAGGAGAACTCTAGCTGGTTCTCTTTTTCCATAAGAAAAAACATAACTTAGAAGGAATCTTGCCAATACATATATTCTTAGTGATGTAATGAAAAGGGATTAAACTTTTTGGGATAAACTGTCACAGCAATCCTAAACTACAAAATTGTATTAAATGTTCATCCCTGAAATGGAAAGAGTGAGAATTCATGCTTTGAAAGACCGGCATTCAATGCATTTGCTTGACAATCAGCTCCTGTTGTGGTCAGATAAGGAAGGTACACAGTCTCCCAACTACAGCAACCCATCATTTTCTAATAACACAGCTAAATTAGTGGGAACTCTGCCATTATGCTGCTCACAGTGAGTTGTTAGTAGTGGGAACCTTAAAGCCAGAGAAATTATTAAAGGGACAGTCATCTCCTCGACAAGTGTGACAGAAAAATTTAGACCTTAATACCTTCTGTTCTCTTATGACTTGTCATTAATTTCAATTCATAGTTTCATATTATTGTAATCTTTAGAACACTGATTTTGTTACTCGTTGTGTTAGCACTTGTTCATAGTTTTCATTACATGTACATTTTGCAAACTGGCTCTCTGGGCCTGTGTTAATAGGAACTTTGGGGGTAGGACAGGCTCAGAGACAGAAGCCAATTAGATCTAATTAGTATTCAGTACATTAAAATATAAACACTTAGAGGTCCTCAGTAGTGCTTTCAGTATCAGGCACTTTAGAGAAAGGAAAAAAATTAATAAATAACATAAACTAATATTAAAGTTAGCAGGGCCCGAGAAGATGGCGCAGTACAGTTAGAAAAGTGCTTGATATACTAGTGTGGAGACCCGAGTCTGATCCCCCGTACACATGTGCAGGGCCAGGCATGGTCATGTGCACCTGCAATCCTTTTTTTGAACACAAGAAATATTTATTAAATAAACAAGTTTTCAAGGGCCTTAAACAGATTCTCTAACTTATCTAAACTCCAAACAGTGTAACATAACAGAGACAACAGGACAATGAAGATATTTTTGGCTCCATTTAACAGAGGAACACAGCTGATTCATCTGGTTTCTTTCAGCCTGTTTTAACTTCTGAAAAAATGACTTAATAGCAATTTCTTTTCTAGAAAGTTAGCTGCCTGGCTTCTAGTTCCACCATCCTGCATTAACCGTTTTTTTCTCTTATTTGATGCCTATTTTCTGAGTGGTTCTTCTCAGGTTCATGCCTTCTGTTTCCTCGGGTCTTTGGCTCTCAGTTACAGGTCTTGTGTCAAGATATATGGATGAAGAGTGGTGACTGATTTATGCACTTGGGCCAGTTCAAGGCAGTACAGCTCTTACAGAGAGGTCTGGATTCTACTTCTGATGGGAAAACCTCAGATTCAGAAGGCAAATGGGCACTGGATTCAGGAGCAGTTACTAGGACCAGTTCTTTCAGTTTTAAAGAAACAGCTGTCTGAATCTCCTCAATACCTCTCCAAGAACACCAACAGCAGACACAGCTCCCCAAAGAACTTGACCTGGTCCTCGCACTAACTGGAATTGCATACAAAGAGCTTCATGAGTTCACTGAGAATCAGTGATGGGCAATGGAAAGTCTGGGGCTCCCTGAACTTCTTCTAGACTGTGATGGTGAAGCACCAGTTACAGCTTCCATTGCTCTAACCATTATGTATAGCTCTGCCAAACTTACCACCGAGGCAGCAATCAAAACAGCCAGCACTCTTGCGGCCATTTCTGTGAATACATACTTCCTAAGTAAGTGCAGACAAAGGCGGTTGCCATGGTGACAATGAAATTGAAGATGGTAATGATCAGAGCCTTCACTGATCTCACTTGTTTTCCCAGATCACTGAGAGTCCCCCTACGCTGTGCATCCCGACAAGTGACATTTCGAGTGATCCGCTTATATTCCTCATTCGATAGCTGTATCTTAATCTTCTCTAGTTGCACAACTAGCTCTGGATTCCAAGGAGGATTCACAACCCTTGGAGGTAGATTTCACTGCCTTTTAGGAGTTCATGAAGGTATAGGCTGAAATTTCTTTCTCTAAGCTGTTGATGCAGTTCTCGGATCAGACAGAAGCAAATCAGGCACTGGGGCCATGGTGCTATCACTGTTCATGTGTTTCTTCCCCAAAGCAGCCTTGAGCTCAGCGTGCAACTTCTTGAGCAGCTCTGATGATATATTACATATTTAATAAAACCTGAAATGCTGGGGAGACAGCACACGGTCAAATCCTAGGCAGACAGCTTAAGAATTTCTAGATCCTTGAGTACAGCTGAGATTCAATAGCACACACTTTAATCCCAGCACAGGGAAAGTGGGGGAGTAGTGACCTACACCCTTAATCCCATAACTCCAGAGATAGAACTTCTTCTGTTTCTGTGAGTTCAAGGCTAGCTACGAAATAAAATAGTTCACACCTTTAGTCTTAACCTAGATGACAAAAAAGATATATGAGGCCTTTTAAGAACCCAGTAGAGCAAAAGTGACCAAAAGGGAAGCTAAAAAAGTTGCAACACAGCTGGGTGAGAATTGACTGTGGTGCTTCCTCTCTCTGATATTTCATCCTTTCCCCAATATTTGGCTCAGAGTCTCTTTTTGTACAATCTGAATTGGTGCTACAGGCAGCATCTCCCGTTCCAGGTCTCTACCGTTGGATCAATTGTTCACCCCCAAAATAAGACGCCATTTCTAGCTCACACTCTTGTCAGGTCGCACCTGTAATCCTAACAGTGGTACAAGTTAGAGGTGGAGATGGACAGAGGCATAGAGTTCACTGGTCAGCCCACTTACCCTAATCAGCAGGACCTAGGGTCTAGTGAGAGACCTTGTATCAAAAATCACCTGAGCTTGGTCTCTTAACCTCTGCAATCATATGCAAAACACATGTAATGTGCAGCTGTCTACATATCTGCATTCTGTCACACATGTACATGAACCTGTATGCATGAACACACACACACACACACACACACACACACACACACACACACACACGGAATAGTGCACGTATGTGCTTGCATGCACAATCATGGGGCAAATTTCTTTTTTTTTTTTTTTTTTCTTT